>CAJNDV010028025.1:41081-56708 GCA_905221635.1 Symbiodinium sp. CCMP2456 | reverse complement strand
CCGTGGAGTTTCACCTTCTCCTTTTCTCGGCTGGCCGGTCCGACCGCAGCCAAAAGGACCGGGTTCGTCGAATCCGTCCGCCAGGACAGTGGTGTCTCACCAGACCTCCGGTTTCCATGCAACGGCTACCAAAAAGGGAAGCGCGAGTGCCAGTGTGTAGCCGACCGAGCACTCTCCTAACTCCTAGGGTAACGGACTAGTCCGCCCGAACAAGCATCAAAACAAACTGAAGACTGCTTCTGAATAAATGCAAAATTTGTGAACAATCAGAGTCTTGATTTGTGCAAGTTGAAGCTGCGCTGCTGAAAATGTTTAGTTTCGTGAATGCTTGAAGTGTTTGGCTTAGAGAGAAAACAGAGAGCAAAGCTCTGCTTCAGCAGTGAGGTTTTGAACTATTTGATGTTTAAAAAGACCATAGTTTATATAGAAGCAAAATCCAGAATGCTTCCTGCAATATTTGGCATGACTTGCTTAATTGCGTTACGGCCTGTCAAAAGATGTTCACTTCACGCCGTTTCTCAACGGATTTGGCTTCAATCCTGGAGAACATAGTGCATGCATGGAGAACGACTTGGCGTGAGATTACAATAACCACAAAAAATTTGCCGAGCACCCTTCTCCAGTGCGCAATCTTTCAAAACGATGGGAGTGTTTGTGCATGTCCGGTTTTGGTATCTTGCGTGTATCTTGCCTCCGTCGTCATGTCTGTGCTGGAAAGAACACTTCCCGCAAACTTGTTGGGCGGCTTCTGTCAGCAAGAATGTCCAAATCCAGTTTACCGCGCGTAACTTGTAGCCTTCGTAGGGGGTCTTGTGCATGTAAAGTTGGGGGATCAAGGATGCGTTCGTGGAATGGCATGCTTGCACACGCACACGTGGTCATGTAGTACCCGTTGCTTTCTACACCCCTTGAGAGGTCGCAGCAGAAAGCGGCGGGATGTGTGATCGTGTGCATGGCAAACCGATTTCCCCTGTTTTCAGCTAGGAACGCGCGTTCATATGCTGTCGGCTGGATGCTTGGGGAGCCTCCATGACATGTTCCGCGAAGGCTGCTCGTCTTATGGACTTGCAAGTTGCATGGATGCAAGCACGGGGATCAATGCCACACAGACATGAACCGTAATGTTCTTAGCTTTTCGGGTTCTCGCCAGTTTCACGAGTTCGCATGGTGATATTGAAGTCGGGTCCACCTATGTGGGGTTATGCAGCTCTATTCGGAAGTCAGTGTGAGCTCACAAATAATTGTGCCCTTGAGCTCCGGCCTCGCATAGCCATGGCAGCGAGTGATCAGGACTGGTGGACCCAAAAACAATTGGCCACAGCTGTTCCGGCTGCAGATGCTGTCGATGATGCTAGGCTTTCGATTTGCTCGTCGTGCACCTCGATGCTCCTTGGATGAACGTTGTCGTGAAGTTCACGTGTACGGTCTTTGGGTTTCCTGCAGAGAGGCAGCCCTGCACGGTTTCCTCCATGAACGGCTGTCGAGGCTTCCAACGGGCATTCTTTAGGCTTGCAGCTGTGCGAGGACAGCTTGCAACACGAGCCACGTGTATCCACGCACGAGTTGCATGCTCCAGCCCAGAAGCATGCGCTAGAAAACTGGAAGCCCGAAACATCTTCTCTTGTTGGGGTACCGCATGTAGAGTTGAGTTGCAGTCTTGCTGCACACAGTACAGATGTCCAACTTGTCAGCTCCCAGATGTGCACATGCACATCCGCATACATGAGGACGGTATTACCATCGCTTCTGCTGATGCCTTAGTTTTGTGCCGGACATTGCATGCAGTTGCTGTGCCTGGGAGAACCGAGAAGAGCATCCTGGCTGCCGCAAGGTGGACGATGACTCTTTGGTGGCCGGGTGGAATGCACTGCATTCCAGACAAATATTGCCGGGCTCCGTGCTTCGGCGGGTGAATGGTCAGACCGATCTGGATAGCATGGGCCAGGACCGCAGACAACATGCGAATTCGTCACATGACTGCGAGCTGTCTTTGAGAGATTGCTAGCCGGAAAGCAGACTGCAGGAACTGGCGCAGTTGAAGCCATTGACGTTGGAGGTTCAACTCGTGAAGGACCAGGCAGAAAGCTGCACAGTCAAACAGCAAGCAATTCTGGTCCGCATTCTGCACTGTGACTGCAATCGGCTTGAGTTAGACGTTGTGTGCATGGATTTCGGTTGCAATGGTAGGACGAGACGAACGACAGCAACGTTGACATTGAGTCGATGAGGCTCGCGGTGTTCCCGTTGTCCTACTGGTCGCAAAACCACATGTGTCGGCCCGTCCAGGCTTCAAGATCGCATACAGTTGGAGCAGCAAAGTCGGGAAGCTGCCATGGAACAGCTGACCATCTTCATACAGCAAGCTGTTACGACCGTGTCGAATCGCATGGAGGAGATGTTCGATGCACTCTGCTAGGTAGCTGCAAATTTGTCATAGAGCTTTTTTGGTTCAGAAGCTTCTGAGAGGAGCTTGCGCTGACGCATGCCGGAAGCCAGCGTCAACAGCATTCACAGATGCGAGCTCTAAGCCAGCTGGTCACGGATACCCAGCAGGCACAGCAAAAGCAGGTGATCCGACTAAGTCGATTAGAAGAGCTCCGCAAGGGCGACTTGCAGCGCATTGAAGACATCGAGGCAGAGCAGAAGCGTCTCTGCCAAACTTTGCAACGACTCACTGAAGACGCGCAACATCGGAGCAACCAGGTGAACGAAGCGCTGAGAGGGATCGCGCAGGATGTCACGTCCTTGGAACAGTTCTGTAGGAATCGGCGAAGGCCTTCGAAAACTGACACTGTAAACGGCTCGGACGATGGTGCAAGCATTCCTACACTAGTTGCTTCGGAACAGGGGCTTTTTGCTCAGCGCACAACCCCTGTCATCAGTAGTGTTGCAGAAGATGGACCATTGAAACTCAAGACCCCAAATGTCCAGCCATCCTCTAGCATGGAGGTGGCATCCACCAAAGTCCGAACTACGGCCTCCTCAAGCCCAGCGAGTTCCCCTCGTGTGATTGCAACCCCTGCGGAGAGTGAGCCTGCTCCTCTCAATCTACAGCCAGCCTCGCACCCCACACAAGCTACACGGCCTTCTGCTGCACAAGCCACACCTGGCAGACTGTTCACACCCGAGTCGCGCAGAGTCTCCATGGACAACGGAAAGCTTGCAGACTGGATGGCAGTGAGCACTGGAGCTGCGGCTATGGATCCCCAGCACGGGCCCAGCCCCACCAGGCATGTTTGGCCAGCAGAGGTGCAAAGGCCAACGACCCTCTGTTCACCAAGATACCCCTTGTCACCCAGAACAGCGGCCCCAACGATGGTCGGAGCACTCTCTTCACTGCCAGCATCCAATACCCGTCTGCTCTCCCCACAGCGGTCGGCCGTGGCATCTCCGGCATTTCCTTCACCGTCTCGGCCATTGAGCCCTGCAGGTTTCCACCTGCTGAGGCCCGAGGCGTCTGTGCAGAGCCCACGCTTGACAAGAATGGTCCAAGGGCCCTTCCCAGTCGTAATCGCCCCAAACTCTGGTTACAGTTCGAGCTGGTCACAGCTTTCCCAGAATCTAGGGCCGCAGGGACCGCCAGCAGCGTGCGCCTCTTGGAGTTCCCCAGCCGTGCCCGCAGCTATGCCGCCATCGACACCACCAGCCGCAGGTGGCCCGCCGGGCCCTGTCCTTCCCGCCACCGAGCGGGCACGACGTGTGACGTCTCCGCCGCGGTCAGGCCAAAGTTGAGGGGACACATCTGGTGGTCGAAGAGCCGAAGCACGAAGCTATGCCTGCAGCGGTGGCAGGTTAGATTGGACTGATCCAAAGTGGTCACCAAAAGATATGTTTAGCCAATGATTTGCGACAAAGAGAGACTGCTCAAAATCGCAAGCTTATCGCAACATCCTGGACTTTGCATCACAGAGGTTGGGTTGGAGGGCGACGTTCCCTGAAATTTTAACTCCGATCAGAGTGGAATGTAGGGAGCTGGACATGACTGCATACGGAATCGTATCTTGTTCAGGTGCACGTGCGGAGCGAGGCTGTTGGTTCGAATTTCTCTCAAGACCTTCGAGCATGGAGCATGACCTTGTGTAGCGACGTGGTAAAAGTGCTCAGCATGTACAGGGCGAACAGGCCAGTGTTCGGCCACCATTACTTGTGGCACACAGTCTTCAAGCATATCACTCGTCGCAACATGCACTCTGCCGGCTTGAAGCCTCCGACCTTAGACCCTTTTCGGAAGCCAGAGTCCCAGGCCATGCCGTTCTACTGATGGCAAGCAATGTGTCGCTAGCGCATCCAAGGCTCGGAACACCACAGCCGGCCAAAGTAAGTGCAGGAGACCTGTTGCATTCCTGCCGGACAGAGAGACGCAGTGCCTGAGAGAGAGGGAGAGAGAGAGAGAGAGAGAGAGAGAGAGAAGACGATGTGGACAAACAGACCTTGACGACCAGTGCGCTTGCGCGTGCGGGGAGGGCTTGCCCTCCTTTGGCTGTGCAGAAGAAGACGATGTGGAAGAAGAAAGAGAGAAAGAGGTAGACAGGGAAAAACAACTTGACAGAAGCAGTGCACAGCACAAGGCTTGGTTACTTGGCTTAGTTCGGAAAGGGGTTCTCAGTGCTGTAGGAAGGAGGAGAGTTGAACCCGGCTGGATTCCCCACCTGCGGTTGCGCGAATGCAGGGGTTGCCGCCTACATGGGGTGACCCATAGGGCCCGAAAGAAGGAGAAGAGAGAAGAGAAAGGGACAAACGGATAAATAGCAGAACACAGTGGCTAAGACGGCTAAGACGAGCAGAAGACCTTGTCCAGTTGGATTTGGATTTGATGAGGGGGTTAAGACACCAGATATCACGGAACCAGGCTTAGGACATTTGCTGCCGCCGTCTAAGGCTTTGCAAACTGACATCCCACATCCGAGTGTGCTTCGAAGGCGGCTCTAACCAGCTCCCAAGGCCCAAGGAAAAACAGCACACAGCCAGCACACAAACATACAAACATACAAACATAAACACATGCATACATGCAGAGATACAAGTACAAACATGTTGTCATCCCCCTGCGCTGCCCATGACCTTTTATCATGTCAGGACAGCTAGCCACATCAACTCCCGGAAGGCACATAGCTCGCTGGTCAAGGGCTAAGAGTTTCCAGTCAAGCCAAGGCCCGACAGAGGTGACGTCAGAAGCTCAGATTTTAGAAGGGTTTCCGAAGCAAAGTGATGCTGAGTCATCCGGGATCGAGCCTTCTCAGGTTGCCTTGCCTGCCAGTCGGCTTTCGGAGCTGGCGCAGCGCTTTCATTTCATCGAGCGCCAGGTTGGCTCGGCGAATTATGCTTTTCACAAGCTCAGTCTTGGCATGAAGCATCATGAAGCTGTGCATGGCCGATCATGTCCGGTAGTCAGTATTGTGGTGCTTTTCAGTTGGAAGAGCAAGACTGTGATTCGTTGCCGTTCAGGTGGAAGCTGACACGAAGTCCAGGAAGCACACGGAAGACTCAACTGCAGCGTGCTCGGCAAGACACAGCAGGACCCCATACTAAAGTTGGATGCATTCAGAAATCCGGTGAGCTGATTTGATGTGTCCAGGTCGAGAACCTTTGGCTGGACGTCCATGTCTCAAAGAGGCAGTGTTCCCGTGGCAGTGCCGCGGTCAGTGTCGCAATGTGAGAGTCGCGGCTGGTACGGCTTGAGCCTCGCAGCGTAGAGCAGAGGCAGATGTCAGGCAGGATTCAGGCACAATTTCAGCCCTCGACGTTCAGGGCTGCCATGTTCAGAGAGTGTTGTTGAACGATGTAGGTTCTGGTCGTTGCCTCCAAGCACGTGCAAGTGGGTAGTGCCCAGAAGAGAGTCTAACTTCAATCGACGTTCAGAGCGCAATTCTTCAGCAGCATGCAGCATGGCACCGTCCCATTTCGTCGGCTTGATCTTCACATGTGTCTTGGACTTCACGAGACCCGTTGGGTGTTCAGAAATGATCTGCCCCCCAAGCCATCTGATCTATAAGGTCTTAAACCGATCGGGGACCAAACTTTTTTGAACACCAGATGTCATGGATTGCCGGTCCGAGGTGTCGTGGGAGTCCGTGGGAATGCTTGTAATGTTGAGCAGAAGCTGGCCGACTTCTGGTACGCCTCTGGGCCTCCGCTCTCCGAGGGCAATGCGCAAGATTGCAGCGAGCAAGGAGGCTAGTGAGTTTTCCAAGACTTTACTGATGAATGTGGCCGACACTGTGTGAATAATTGTCAGCAGCGTCGAGGTTTCGGGATAATTTTGACGAAGAAGAAATCACGACTGTCTAGACAATGATTAATCTGAACAGGCTTCTTGCACAGAGTGTCTGTGGATTGCGGAGATGATGTCTTCAAATTCTTGTTGGATTATCTCCTCCATCAGCTCGGAGATATGAAAGAGGCAGAAAGGGAGACTTGCCAGAGCGGCCTGGCCATGAGGTGGAAGAATATGAATGGAGGATTCCAGATCTGTTTGCCCCCAGGTTGCCATCCACCGGATGCAACCCACGCAGCGAGCCTGCTCATACTGTCGTTGGGCCATGGCTTGTTAGATGGCGCCTCACTGAAGCTGGCTGCGTTGAACTTCCTGTCAATGTTTCGAGCAGACGAGGAGCTTCGAAGTGACATGCAGCAGTGTCTATCCTTTGAAGATTCCACAGGTCAAGTTGAGGCACAGACTTTGGACCTCAATTCTGGTTATTCCATTCCGATGGTGGCTTTTGGAACCGCCGGCATGTCAAAGACCCGCGAGGCAGTGGAAGAGGCCCTGCGACTGGGGTATCGTGCTATCGACACGGCAACGCGTCCGTTAGGTGGTGATGGCTTCGGCTACGACCAGCATGCGGTGGGACAGGCCCTGCTTGGGGTGGATCGAAAGTCGATATTTGTCACTTCAAAGGTGCATCCAGCAGAGCTCGGCTTTTCCAAGACCCTCATGGCGGTCGAACGCGCCTTGCAAGAGCTGGGAGATGGAGCAGACGGGTATGTGGACCTCTTCTTGATACATTTCCCGACATGCGAGCTTGACTACTGTCCCAAGGGCGGGGCTCTGAGGCCACTCGGTACCTTCGAAGACAGCTGGCGGGGGTTGGAGGAGGCTGTTCGACGTGGATGGGTGCGGTCTATCGGCGTGAGCAATTTTGACACCCAGCAGTTGCAGCGACTGCTCTCGATTTCGACGATCACGCCTGCTGTTGTTGGAGTGTGGGCGGATATTTACCATCCCGTTCCAAGGTCCTTACGGGTGCTGTGTCGGCGACACAAGATACAGATTCAGGTGTACGGCACCCTCGGCTTCGAGTGGTCACAAGGCCGGGGCTTGACTGGCAAGCTGGCATCCCGGTCGAGCCCACTTCTGCTGAACCCTGTCCTGCGCAACATTGCCAGCTCCAAGAACTGGCCTATTGCAGACGTTGCTGTGAAGTTCTTCTTACAACAAAGGATTGCTGTGATCGTTTCCTCTGAACGGCGCGAACGCATGGTGGAACTCTATTGCTCACAAGATGCCCGCGAACTTTCCGTGGACGAAATGGAGGAGTTGCACGATTTGGACGGTTTTTTGGGCTCAAGTTTGAAAGTTGATGCAAGTCCCGACTTTTATGCGGGAATGTCGGGATTTGACACATCAGAGCTTCATACCCTCACATCACAGTTTCTAAACGTCGACTGGGACTGCAATGGAGCTCGCGCCGACTTTGAGAAGTATGGAGTCGTGCACCTGCAACAAGTGCTCCCGCCAGTTGTTCTGCAGTCTGCCCAACGGGCTTGTCAAAAGATAGTGCTCGACCACGGTGGTGGAAACTGGGAAAAAAGAGACGAGTTTCCGCCTGTTCTGTGTGACTGGACCAAGTCCGGATATAATGCTGACATCAGCATCGACAAAGTACACACCACGGAATTGAGTTACCTGTTTCCTGCCGTGGTTTCCATACAAGATATTGCAAAGTGCATCCTCCGAACAGAGGAGCCTGTTATTTACTACCTCCTTCTGAGAGGAAAGGCACAGGGATGCAATGCCTCTTCCATTCCCTGGCACCAAGACACAGCCTACAACCTGTGGCGAGCGACCGAGGCTGGAGACTTGGGTGGTAGCTGCTAGCCAGGCAGTCTCTTTTACATGTCTTTGCATGTGCTTGTACACCCCGCGAGGCACGAGTTTACGACACGAAGGCGGAAGCGGACATCCAAACATGGGGTAACCACACCGCCGTCCTCCACATCCCGTTGACGACGGAAACGTCAGAAAAGGGAGCGTTGATGTATGCGCTGGGCTCGCATGAGGACGGACTGGACCCCCAATTCTGGTCGCAAAGATGGCTTTTTGGCATGCCGTTGCCACCATATGAATTCAACGCAGACCATAGTGCGGTGAAGACTATGGAGACCCAACCCGGCGATGCGCTGGTGCATTCAACCCTTGTGCATCATGGGACCTGCCCGAATGTGGGCACAGAGGTGCGCTGGCACATTGAAGTAGGCGTCCAGCATCCAGAGTATCAGTACCTGGATGATGAGCACCGGATTCCCTTCCCCCCCGAGCCCTGGCAGATTTGAGTAAGGGTAGGTACTGCAAGCCACCATGTAGTGGCTCGACCGTCTAGACCTGTAAGGACTATTCCATGGCTTCTTTGGCGAGCTTCCTGAGAGAACTAAGCTTACGCGGCTGAATCCGGCTCTCGTGGTCCCCTGTTGCTTCTGCCACGCCTGCAGCCAGCAGCTTGTGGGTCTCGTCATGTGGGACAAGATGTGCCCGTTGTCAGGCTGTGCTATGCAAATTCTGGAGCTTGTAATCGCCTGCTACATTTTTAAATTCATTTCTGCATATCATCTGGCTCAAGTTAATGCCAATGCAATTTTCGAAGCCTAGCTTCCCTAGCTGAAACCAGTAGCATCCAATTCTGGATCTGGAGACTGCATTGCATCAGCGTCATCGGCACCAAGCAGCTGTGAGAGTCTAGGTTGTTGTTGGGTATGCAGTACCCACCCGACTTCACGAGGTTGCGCTTTCTTGTAGACTTCTGACCCTCATTATGCAGCACCATGCCGAAGCGTTTTCAGCGGTCGCAGTCAGCGGATGCTTCCGGCGTCAGAGTGTTCACAGAAGTAGCACAAGAGGGGGAGGACGCTGATCATCCCAGATCCTCGTCCGAGATTGCATGTCAGGGAGAAAGTTATGCGCCAGGAGTGTGAGGACGTGCTGACACAAACTGCGCTGGACGAGATCCGTCAGCTGAAGAACCCGCCGCTGGCGGTGCGACGGACTCTGGAGGCAGGAAGCTCACGAGTTTCGTTCATACCCTGTAACTGTAACCGAGTGGTGCCTCACAAGGTCATGCACATTGTCCTCAATGCTCAGCGGCACAGCAAAGGCTTGCCCGTGCAGGGCATCAAGTGGGAGAGTGTGCTCAGGACCTGGTTCGCCAGTTGCAAGGTTGCTTTGCAGCTGTGAATGTTTTTGCAGGACGTTGGCTGCGGATGATTTGGCGGAGCAGTTGGAGACGTACGACATCAATCAACTGCGAAGGTTCTATGGTACCGTCAGAGCAAGCTAGTTGTGCGGTCAACACCTGTCAAGTGCATGTGCATGTGCATCATGTATGGGGGGGGACGGCGCGGAATAATTATCGTGGAATAATATTCTTTGACGCAGGTTTTCAAGAGGACGTGGAGGGCGGAGGGGGGAGGGGGTCAAAACCGGTCATTTTGCAGTTCGGGTCCGGAAAGCTGAAGCCCGGGCTCGGACCGGACCCGGGTTGCTCAGGTTCAGGGTTTATAGGTTTAAGGTTTAAGGGGGCTTAGGGGTTCAGGAATTCTGGGCTTGCGGTTTCTGGTTTTTGGCTTATGGGTGGAGGGTTTCGGGTTTAGGTTTCTGGGTTAGGGTTTCTGGGTCAATAGTTTCGACGTTTCTGGCTTTAGGGCTTAGGGTTTCTAGGTCTATAGCTTCTGGATTGGGGTCTGTAGGTTCAGGGTTTACGGGTATATATCTGTGTCTAATAGGGTTTCTGGGCTCAGGGTTTCTGGGTTTAGGGTTTCCCATTGTAGAGTTTCCGGGTTCAGGGTTTCTGGGCTTGGGGTTTCTGGGTTTGGGGTTTAGGGGTTCAGGGTTTCTGGATTTGGGGCTTCTGGGTTTGGGTTTCCTGCTCCATACTGACTTCTCTGACAAGTGTCGGTCCATCAAACACAGCAACAAGCCCAGAAGCACCGCAAAAGCCAAACCCCGACCGAAGGACAGACACCAACAACCAAACAGAAAGAAACAGATGCAACGCACAAAGCAAGCAGCGAGGCATTCCAGACGCCCAAAGCCCGAACCCCAAATGCCTGAAACCGCATCAAACTCCGAAACTCTCGGCCCAACCAACGCAATGAAAGCAGATGTCCTGACCCCCTTACTTAATGGACAAGTGCAAAAGGACCAAATTCCTCCGGACTCGGGGTTGCGG
Organism: Symbiodinium sp. CCMP2456; assembly: GCA_905221635.1. Lineage (NCBI taxonomy): Eukaryota > Dinophyceae > Suessiales > Symbiodiniaceae > Symbiodinium > Symbiodinium sp. CCMP2456. The sequence goes on along the minus strand of CAJNDV010028025.1, from coordinate 46,266 downwards.
ATCCGGGCGAACGTCCCCCACCTCCCGGAATAATTTCGTCCCTCACCTCGAGAATAGCTAACAAATATTCCCACCTCCCCCCAATGAAGGCTCGAGCAGCCAAGCGAGCCCTGCGGCAGCGGGACATCAGCAAACAGTCGCGCTGACCAGCGTGCCCACACGTCCATCACTTCTCAGATAGCGCCAGAGGCAAAGGCACAGGTTACAGGTACCGTAGTGGCAACCGCTCTGAGAATTCCAAAGGAAAGCGATAGGAGTCTCTGACCCGGGCCGCAAAGGTGAGCAGTCCAAGGACCACTCTTCTTGGGAAGACTCGGACAACTCTTTTGGTCCCCCCAGGATAGATCCTTGACCTTTACTCCTTCCTGAGTCGCTTCCCAGCAACAACAGAGACCCAGAGCTCTACACCGACAGCGTGGACGCAACGAGGACACGGACTACTCCCGGAAAGAGAGTGCCTTTTTCGGGGCGTTTCGTTTTCTCAGCCCACCAAGCTGGGACACTTATACATTGTCAAAAGCTTACGGTATAAAGTCGCCCTTACCGCCCTGGAGGTACCTCGGCCCTGCTCCAGGCTGTTGTTGTGGTTTCTACCCCCGCCCCGTGGCTCTTCCGAGTTTCACGCCGCTGCAGTGCTAGCCTCAAAGACCCTCAATTGCCGGCGGCGAATGAAGTCTGTCAGTTGAAGTGCTCTTTCAGGTGAGTGTAACAGAGTGATGCATGTCTCCAATGGAAGTTCTGTGTGGTATGCTGAGGATACTATCGTTAGTATAATATATACATGTATATGATATATGTATGTATGTATGTATGTATGTATGTATGTATGTATGTATGCATGTATATATATATTTATGCTGTATATGTGTATATATGTCCTCCGAGTGGTCGACTCCCCTCAAACAGATAGAAAGCAAAAGCTGAATTCCGGGTTGATTTGGAGGATCATACCTACTTCAGGTATCTGATTGTAATTTTGGATTGATGCTAACATGACCCTATGCACAGCATGGCAGGCTTTGCCACCATTGGACGCAGCGAAGGTATCCCAGAGCCCGAGAGAAAGAAATCAAATTTCTCATCTCATGGATGCTATCTCCGTCAGTCCTTCTCTGATTCACCGTTTCGATGCAGTTTTACATACAGAGAAATGACTTGTACCGATCATACCATTACACAAAGCATGTTCTCCAATGGACAGGCTAATACGATCTTAATTCGGTATCTTTCTTGGCGATTCCAACAGTTCCTTAGTTCCCCGCCATCTCCTGCTGTTGTTCTCTATCCAAGCAAGCTTCCTCAGGCTCGAAAAGATAGATGCGACTACACTCAACTCTCCTCCTTTCGTTCCTCTGTTGAGGCCGCCTTCTCGCAAACACAGACATGTGCAGCCTCACTGCCAAAACCGCGAGAAATGGAGAGCTCTAATCCACACACCCCGAACTAACAAGCATGTGCACTAAAATCCTGACACTAGTCCGTTTCTGGGCCTTGCGGGTGCGAAAAACCCCTCCGCAACCCGTTAAGACACCCAAAGTTGCCGGATGACATGGTTGCCTCATCCTTTCCGTCAGGTTTCCAGGTCTTGCACGAGATCTGCATGAGCCTAGTCTTCATCCAGCTACAATTCGCACAGAGGCATGGGTTCAAAGACGTTGCGGCAAAGCCAGCCATGAGCACCAAGTGGAGTCGCAGTGGTGTTGACTCAGGATTTCTACTTCGAAGAAGGGCTATGCTTCAACCGCCACAAGTCACGGTGCTCGCGCAAGCTGCAGACTTCCAAGAGTGCTTGGCGTGCATGTAAATCAGCATGATTTCCAGGATTCTCTGAACTGGCCGGTGTGCATGTTTAAAGTTGTCTAAAGGATAGAAAAACAATTCTCACTAGCTGATGTCGCCTCCACAAGTTTTGGCCCTCCGAGTGTTTTTTACCCAGCCTGCTGGCCTGCGTCAAGGTAGCTTTCTCCGACGCGCAGTTACGTCGGAGGAGGGGCTGATTTGTTGCTGTTGAAACTGACATTGAACACAATGGAGCAGCAGCCGCTGCTGCTGCTGCTGCTGCCGCTGCTGCCGCTGCTGCTGTTGCTGAGGCTGATGATGATGATGATGATGATGCTGAAAAGGACGAAGATTAGATGACGGTCTTGGTACCAAGGTACGCCAGACACGAGCAATGGCATACACAACAAGATGCAATGATCCGTGAGGGAGCGGCAAGTGAATTTCAAAGCAGGTGAGATGATGGTGAACGGAGATGAACCACCTCCAGCTGCCCACGACGGGGCCTAGGAGCAGGAGCTGCAGGTACGTGTGCGCAGGTATGGAAGGGGAAGGCGGTCTTTGTTGACCGGCCGTCATGCTGCTGCAGAAGGATATGAAATCAGCTTGGGAGCTCCCCGATCGATGCCGGACGGTAGTACACACACACACACGGACCCTGCGTAGGTTGACCCAACAGTGTAACTGCCCCAACCACCGGGTTGTGATTTCTTCCGCGACGAACACTGTGCCGAGAATGCAATGAGGAGAATGTTTATGGACGAGGACAGCGCCCAATTGACGTGAACTGTGATCTCATGCATCAATCCAGTTGTGACAACAGAACACAAATTCGCCATATCAATTTACGATGCCCGCAAGGGTTTCATAAGGAGTAAGAGTAATCAACGACCTCACCCGGTAGTCTCATTGCTGACACCAACAGTAGTCCAGTCACTTGCATGTAAGAATGGAATCGCAAAGCAGTCACTTGCTGATCGACAGTCAGTGTGCATGTTCTGCGTCCGAAAATCGATGGACGGCCAGCAGCCAGAGTCCCCCAGAAACTATGATGTGTAGGTATAGGTTTGTTGAATGTTTGTGGTTTTGGTTGGCCGAAATGGACCCGCCCCTGCATCCGCAACCCATAGCCCATAGCTCAATATCAGGTTGTACAACCACAGGCATTGGTTTTTGTCCGATAATGCTTACTGAGGTCTCTAGGTTCGACAGTGCTGTTGAGCGTGATTGGGCTAAGCAAGATAAACAATAACACTGCTTCTGGTAGCAAAGCCGCATTGGCAGTAGTCTGTCGTTTTGGGGTTGAGGGAGCATATGTATATAATAATGCATGAGAAAAGAGCACAAAATACCTTCTGAAGCAAGCATAGTATGACATGGCATGGCGTGGCACGTAACGTCTTTGGCGGTTCGTTTCTGAACCCTCTTGCGTGTTTCGCAGTGCACAGACCAATGTTCTCGCAGTGCAGCTCTTTCCTCGGAGCGGCAAAGTAGTCTTGTTGTCACCTTTGCCGATGAAGTTCCTGGCAATCTCGACCTTCCTGCGTGCAATCCGCGTGAAGTGGTTGTATTTTGCTAGGAACTGAAGCTCAGTCCTGGCCGAGTTCGTTATGCCTCACGTGCTGCTGCAACGCTGTTCGCCTGGGCGTCGAAAGCTGTGATAGAGGCTGCCCATATCTGTTGCGCGATGTCTGCCGGCAAGCTTGTGTGTCACTACGAGGCGCTGCCGCCTCCCACACCCCCAATGCCGCCCACGCCTGAACCAGTGTTGGAAGATGAGGCCAAGGCCGTGTTTGGTTGGGGAATGCCGGGAAGGAATGGAGGCAGGAGGATGGAGATGCTTTCGCTCGTGTCATCGCAGGTGGAAGTACTGCCGGAGCTGTTGCTTCCTGGCGAGGCCGAGTCTCCGGTACAGACCCTTACAGCAGGAGCAGGGCTGGCAGCATGGAGATGTGTTGCAAGCTGAAGAGAACCTGCGCCAGGAGTTTGGGCGACTTGCGCTCAGGGCCATGGCCTTTGTGTGGGCATTTCAGGTACGCCTGTCTGTGCAGCTGCCTGGCTGCATTGATTGAAAGAAGTAACCAGGCACCGTCGGATTTGCCCCACTGAATCTTCAAAGACATTGCTAGCCAAACTGTGCGAAAGCTTGTCACCTAAAGCTTTCTGTCACCTTTGCCAGACGAGGTTTGTGGCAATACGATTCTTCGTGGGGGCGATAGTGCCTCCTGCCGCCTCTGTGGCTTCTTCGTTTGTGTCGGATGCCGCAAAGGCGGACACAAAGCATCTTCGCATCACTGGTCAGTTGCCACCCTGTACGTTCGTTTCACGGCCGACAGGCAACTGGCTGAACATCTCAGCCTCTTCTACCTCGGCATCCTCATCTTTGCAAATCGAGGTCGTTGCAATGAGATTCTTGAAACCCGGCCTTCATTCTGAGGAATTTTCGAGCATGTGCTTGATTCGGGCATATGTGAGCATACACACAGATGGATCTGTAGTAAAAAGCCGAAATGAGATGTCTACAACACACCCGCATGTATGTATGCATGTATGCATGTATGTACGTACATGCATATGGCACCAGTCAGTTCAAGAACTTGGGTTGGCTGAGGATTCGAGCTTAGAGGGAAGTTCGGTTCAGTGAGGGTGCATGCCTGGTTAGCTTAGGCTAGGGTCTAGGATCGCTTAAGTTATGTTGGCTTAGGCTTTAGGGGGGGTTAGGTTAAGTAAGGTTTCAGTTTAGCGGTAAAGGTGGAGGTTTGAGGTATAGGTAAGGGTTTGGGTAGATCCGGATAAGTTGGGGTAGGATAAGTAGGTTTAGGGTTTGGCAGAGGCTAGCACAGTTTAGATTGGGGTTGGCCTCGGGCGTAGCTTGGGGTTTGGTTTTATGTCCGGGTCGGCTCGTTTCGGTCAGGGTAGGCTGGAATAGGTTAAAGGTTAGGGCGTGGGGTAGGTTAGTTCAGGTTGGAGTTTAGGTTGGGTTTAGGTTGGGTTAGGTTCGGTTAGGTTGGGTTGAGATACGGGTTTTCGGCAGGTTTGGTTCCAGGTTAGGGTTTGGGATAGGCTATCTCAGTCTAGGTAAGGGTGGGGTTCGGGTTTAGAGAAAAAGGTTGTTGGATGAGGGCGGGAGTTGGGTTAGGGTTCAGGATAGGTTGGGTAGCTTCGGGTCTGGCATAGGTGAGTGCATTCTTGGTCAGGGTTGGCTTAAGGCCAGGTTTTTTTGTAGGTCAGGTTTGTTTGGGTTAGGGTTCGGGAAAGAAAGTTAGGTCACATTTAGGTTAGGTTCGGGCAGGGCGGGTTGGGTTAGCAGCAGTTTGGGATTGTCAGGATAGCTCGGGTTAGCCCAGGGTTATGTAAGGGCAGGCTGATTCAGGTTAGGCTAGCTCAGGGTCTGGGGCAGGGTAGG
>CAJNDV010028025.1:0-25642 GCA_905221635.1 Symbiodinium sp. CCMP2456 | reverse complement strand
CTGTCTCCCTGTCTCTCTGTCTCTCTGTCTCTCTGTCTCTCTGTCTCTCTGTCTCTCTGTCTCTCTGTCTCTGTCTCTGTCTCTGTCTCTGTCTGTGTCTGTGTCTGTGTCTCTCTCTCTCTCTCTCTCTCCCTCTCTCTCTCTCTCTCTCTCTCTCTCAACACAAATGTCAAACAAGTAAGCAGGCTGAAGTGAAACTCCCACGGACCTGGTAGTGTTGGGTCGGGGCAGTGCAAGAGCCTCAAATAGTACTTTGTACCAGCTGCTGGTACAAACCTTCAGTGCATTCGTAGGCTTTTGCAGCACGGCGAAGTTGGATGCATGCAAATACTCCAGCACAATTGCGGTGTTCAGGGACACTCGTGCTTTAGTGGCAGTTACCCATGTGCACCTTCAGTTGTGGTGGACCATGCGCGAGACAGCTTACACTTGCAAGTGGCCAGGAGACTGCGTTTCACGGTAGTCTATTCAACTTTGGTTGGGAGCCACTCCCACACTCCTCACGAAACACAACGGGCTGCCCCCTCGTGAGTCCGTGAGGTCGAGATCTTGTCCACAAGCGGTGACCCCAAAGTCAAGCTCGAGTCCTCGGATCTCCAAAGCGAAGCAGCGAGCAGCAGCAGCAGCAGACCGAAGCTCTTGGCCACTTCAAAGCAACTTGTCCAACGCTGGCTTCTTTTGGTGGATGTGTGTTTCGGCTGTCTTGACATATCTTCGCAAAGCCTGAGGTACCCGGAGGATGGTATGTTTCGGCTTTGGTCTTGTACTCGAAAAAGATTTGACGAGAGTGTGCTGTTCTTTATCCGTTCTCGCTTGGATCCGGGACACGCAGGACGTCACGGTGCGCGGGCATGAGCAGATTTGGGGATCCTGGTACACACTAGAGGAAAAGCGCCACTCGGCTCGTTCACAGTTTTCGAGTTGAAACTGGCGAAGGATTTCTTGGCGATTGAGGTTGGGGCTTCGCGTGCTGCCGTTTGACGGACTTTACGGCGAGGTGCCCGCATGCGCCAGACGAGGAAGAGGCGCCCAAGAGCCGCTGTACAGGTAGGTTTCAGAGAGATGTATGGAATGGCGTGTATGAGCTGCTGCGTCTTTTTGCGCGAGATGAGGAGACCGCAGAGAAGCGGAAGGGTGAACCTCGAAGCAAGCGACGGCGTGCATCGGAACGACTCTTCATCGCACATGAGCACAAACCTGGAAAGGAAAGATTCCGGACCCTCGAAAACCTATCTAAGTATCTCAACCAACCCGAGTTCTGACTTGAAGCGAAGGGCTACATTTTCAGGGTTTCCCCGGTCAGAGTCGAGCCTTAGCAGAATTGTGCTACATCCAAGGAGAAGGCGAGTAAAGCATCACTGGCATGGCCGCGACAGCTGCCGGTTCAGAGTGATTTCAAACGCATCACCTGTACAGTGCGCGAATCACGCGTAAGAGGTGGGGCTCCACCTGATTCATTTCTGAGCGTGAGCTTCACTTTCACTCCTCATCGCAGTGATACCTGCAACACGATACAGTATATTGAGCATGGTACGCACAGCTTCAGGACATCTGTAGCACCGGATAGTAGAAAGGCAAACATGCAGCTGCACATTGTGTGGCTGCCAGCAGGACATTCATCACCTGCAGTCGTGAGATTTTGTCTTGCCTCTTGTCTCATTCTGGGCGCGCCTGCTCTGGAAAATCAGTTTGAGTCGAAGCAGACCTCTGGAGCTTGAACAGAATGCTCTGGGGCATCCAGCTTGCCGAGCAAGGAATCGATGAACATTTTCACGGAGCTGCATGTCAAAGAGACGATACGGGCGGCAAGACCCCGAGTTTACAAATAGCGTCGCAACATTATTTGACCTTAGGCTTGCCATCTTTGACTTCAGGTACAAACTCTCCACAATGAGAACATGTTCGCGGTGGCCCAAAGGCTCTTTGCTTTTGTTGCTGCACAGAAACTGACTAAAGCCTTCACAATTTCACAGAAGAGGTGCGTTGAGTCTCCGCTTTGTGTACAGATCCTTTCGGCTGAAGATGTAGCTCAGTGAGAGCTTCCATTGGAGCCCCGGGGCCAGACGTGACAGGTTGCGCCAGCCATCTGTATCTGATTGGCTGATTGATTGGCCCTAGAAGAGCAAGTTTGGTGTACTGCCGATCCCTGAGGTAGTCCTGACGGCTTCCAACATTCAATGGTGCACATGGAGGACAGATTGGTGCCGGTTGGAAAGCCACAGGTGGAGAAGGCTGGGCCGAGCGGGTGCGTTTGCAGCCGCGAGGTAAGCTGTTTTAGGGAGTGGCCTGCGTTGGCCGACTCAGTGAAGAAAAACTGTCGTCAGGTTGAGACAGGCGTAGTGACAAGTGGGAAGGCGACCAGGGTTGTGGAGATCTACAATCAGGACGGTGAGGCTTCGCATTCGAGTATTTAGCAACCTGCTGGTGGCAAGGACGAGACGGAATGCATCACGATCGGTGCTTCCGGAACCTTGATGAAAAGCAGCACGAAAGCTCAGTCCTGTGCTTGAGCCAGCAAGCTGTAAAACCGAGGCAGCACACGCACTCCGGAGGTCTGCGACATCATCAGTGGCTTGACACGAACCCGTACAGTGTGATGTCTGCAGAGACCGCCGGTCGTTCCTTTCAGGTAGCTTCGTGAAGATCCCGCCAGACAAGATCCAGCTTGTTTCGAAGGCACTTTGCAATGCGGGGCTTCGGCACAAGGTACTGTATATTATCGTGGAAGTGACTCTGCCAGGTGGGAGTATTTCCCGTCAAGCAGAGGCTGTCGGACGAGGTTGCAAGCAAGGTCATTGCACTTGGAGTGAAAAGCTGCCGGGAAGCACATTTGCGTGAAGAACGCTAGAGAGCTTGCAGTGCCCGGAGAGAATGCGAGGCTTTCAGAGACCTGTTCAGCAGTACCCGCATCCGATTGTCGCCACGCGCTCGGGGAGTATTGGTGTCGCTTCAGGGCCGTTCAGGGTCGCCACCATGAGCGTCTCGAGGTCATCGGGGCTGGTCTGGGAGGTATGCAAACAATGATCAGCTTCCAGAAAGCCGGTCGGAAAGTGGCTTCCTCGGCTTTCACAAGGCCTCTAACGAAACTGCCTGCATCTCTTGCCCTGAGGACCTAATATGCCTGGAAAGACTAGGGGCTTTCGGCGGGCATTCTTGGATCGCCAGCCACTCAGTTTGCCCAAACCTGTGATCTGGTTTTGCAGCGGAAATTCCCGTTCAAGGTGGTTTCCAACAAGTACACCAAGCTGCAAACTGAAAGCGGAAACTATCACGTTGACTTCATGTTGCCGGACGCCCCTGCAACCACCGAAGTTGAGGGCGACGCATACAAGACGCTCCACTCAAAAGCTAGCCAGCTAGGTAAGTGCTGAACTGCCGGTCTACACCAGCCTAGGACATGGCCAACAAGAGATCAGCTTCTGAAGATGTTCAGAGAAGCTGCTAGGAGAACTTTGCTGATCAGCTCAGAAGCCATCCCATGCCATCCGTTCCCTCTGTGTCTCGTCTGTTCTGCAGGATTCACAATTTGGGCGAATGGCTGAGATTACCAACGTAGTCGACGGGCGCACTGGCTTGTTGGTTTCAGAGCACGAAATACTAAGGACCGCTGACCAGGTTCCATACGCATGTCGACAAAATCAGACCTCTTCCAGATGGCAGTGGCTGCTTAACAGGATCATCGTGTGTGTCCGGGCTTGAGGGCGATGCAGCAAAGTTGCTGCACCAATTCCAAGGCTATGCCGTTCACACATTCCCTTCCAATAACGAGGATGCCGAGGGAGTCTCTTGGCTTCTCAGTCTTTGTAAGATGCAGTTCTGACAGTTCTGACAGTCATGGCCTTTGCCTCACTTGCTATTTGGCACCGATAGCCTTCAGGAGCTGATCGTCGCTTCAGCAGTTATCACTTGGCCTGGAAACCTCTGCAAATACCGCGAGCAACTTGTCGAGACAGAAGCCTGCTTTCTTTCCAGGATGTGCATGCCAATTAGTGGACTGTTCCTGTGTTCATCTGCTGTATGCAGTTGACTTTCTGTCCGGGGGTTGGCTTCTGAAGCAGCAAGCTCGAGAGTCCCCCATCGTTGTTGGTTGACTTGGCAATATGTCTTGTACTGTGAGGCTGGAGTGGCCTGGCGAGGAGGACTTTGGCGGCTATATCGCCTACGCTTCGTTCTCCATGGAATCATGGTGAACAATCAGAATGTTGCATCTTTGCCCGTCGTTTCATCATGCATCCTCCATGATCAAAAGCCGCCCCAGCATCAGGTTGACTACAGAGAAGCTGAAGGCAAGGTGTGTATTCTATACGGGCATGGTGCCTTCACAATTGAGAACGTGTGCTGCTGAGTGGTTCTTGCACAGGCTTGCCAGTCTACAGTAACATCAGCATAGGAATGCCCATTCTGTGCGAATCCCGTGGAAATCACTAAGCTGCAGAGTGGCATGTGTATCTCTAGCCGCGGCCCCACCTATCTGGCAGCGGGAATCCAGCACAAAAGACGTTTATGTACTCCGAGCACAAAGAGCATTTTGAATTTGTTGTTTGTTGAAATCATTGTGCTTACATGAGTGAATACTTTCGGACTTCGTTTAAGACATGCGCGATTGTAAGGATGATGCGAGAGACTACAATGTATGTGGACGTTTAGGGTCTGTGTGGCTTGCACAACAGATTGCCAACAGATGTTTATTCCATCGATTTGCAAAATCCGCAATACATGCACGAGCACCCCTTGCACCTCTTTCCGGGCTTTTCCTCTCGATCCACCAGCGAGAAAATCCAAAAAAGGTTGAGGTTCAGAAGTTGGGAATGTCAAGATTGATAACCTGCACGTTGCCTCCATTGCAGCAAGTCTAGGAGCTTCGAGGTTTTCAGGTGATGTGGGAACTGTCGAGGAGCCCCAAAAAGGCAGACAGTTGCACTTGTTGGGGAGACCCCGTGCAGATGTGCAATTGCTAGAAGCTCAACTCAGTCGAAAGGCGACAGAAATTATTCCACCCGAAAAACGTAGAGAAACCATTTCTGCTTGACCTGAATTCAGGTGTTGGAACGGTTGACGCGCCGAAAACTCGAGAAACGACCCCTGATGAAACGGCCGTATGGAAACACCGTCGTGATGTTCTATTCCAGCTTGGCTTATTCTTACAAGCGCTCTTCAACACGGCCAATGCTCCAAAACCACAAAATTCCTTTTCGGAAACGCGTTTGGACATATGTATATGTATATATGTATATACACATGCATATATACATACTCCCATATTATATACATAGCTGTACCCGTATACAAACATGTATGTATGTATGTATGTATGTATGTATGTATGTATGTATTTGCTAAAGGAAGTTGTTTTCGTCAACTGGTTTGGCTTGGTTGCTCTTTCGATTGTCGGAGGAGGTTTCCGCTGTAGGAGACCTGAAGATGACAACATACCATGCCGGGAGATGTGTTACCTACTCAATGCAAGGGACACACAATGAATTTATGGAGAAGAGACAAGAGGAGGCGGGCATTCAGTAATTTCAACGATGAGACTAAGACACGGGGAGCCACAGATTTGCTTTGCTTTTGCCTACGCAAGGGCGGATGACAAGTAGGGAAAGAGAGAGGGTCTTTGTTCTGCAAGGACACTGCAGTACCAGTGGCAAGGCTTCAGGCCACAGAGCAGACAGAGGCTTCCACAAGTGACCGTATACTGTCTCACTGTCTTCAAGCTGTCTAAGACGTCACGTAATGAAAGCATAGTACTGTCCAAAAACTGTTCATGCCATTCTGCAGATTGCAGCAGCTCTAGCTTCAGTGCTGAGAACCTCCAGTCCAGGAAAGTTTGAGCAAAGAGCGCAGGAATCTTCAGGTTTCGAGCGGATGCGGACAAGAGAATAGGAAGCTTCCACTTCCAGCATCCTGTACTGCGGGAGTAGGGCCGCCGCTTCTTCCATTGCTCGCCCCAGACATGCTGGAGATCCTTTGGACACAGGGGACGTTTTCGCGTGTACCCGAAGTGGCGTAGCTCGATGTAACCCGTCATCGTCGAATACGGCCTGCATGCCCAACTCCCAATGCCTCTTTGCCAGTGTGAGAGGTTTCGTCGCTTTGCTTTCGAAAATCTGTACGGCAGCCAAAAACAGGTCCTTGGGGCAACAAGGCCCAAAGATTTCCCAGGACTTGCCTAGATGGGTCTTTCAGCGTTGAAAGAGTCGAAAAGCTCGTTTCGAAACGCCATTCAGTTTCTGTTCAGTTTGTGGCACAAGCCCCAGTCCGTAGTTTTTGTTTGACAGTGCACTCAGACCCTCCGAAGAATTGCTCAGGCGAGGGTTAGGGTGCGTGTCTGGGTGCAATTTCGCAGTTTAGGTTTTTGTCGGTGGCTTTTGGGGCTTGGGTTTATGGTTTGGGTTGGCGCTTTTAGAGAACTACCTTGTGGGCTGGCTCTGGTCAAGGTTGCCTTCTAGGGTTTGCAGCCTTTGTGGTTCGGCTGTGGCATGGCTTGGCATTTTTAGGGTGGCCTGAAGGCCAGGGCCATTGAGGCTTCTTGGGTTGTGAGGGCTGATGGCCTTTGATGCTTGTCGAGGTTCGAGTTGTTCTGAAACATTCGATGATTACGAGATTAAGGCTTTCAGACTGTAGGACCCAGGCATTGGTGTGAATTTTCAAGGCTCACAGGACAGGTGGCGCGGCAGCGAAACGACAGGCAAGCCAATTGCAGTTCGCCTGCTGCCCTCAGCCGGAAAAAAACCCTGGCATACTGCACTCAGGTGCGGACGCTCTGTGAGCACAGGGCCAAAAAAGTCATCGTGATGTGCCGCAAGCGATCCTTGGATTCCCGGAAGTGTGAGACTCTGTGCGATCTGTGAGACGGTGACAGGCGCAATCTGTTGCTCTTTTCTGGAAGTTGCCTGACCAAGGCAGTGTGCACGGGTGTGTTAATGTTGGATGAAGTATCAGATTGTTCTTGTGCTTTGCAGGATGCAAGCTTTGTGCATGCACTGTTCTTTGGAATTCAGGAAATCTCTGCGGGATGAGGGTGATGTCTTGGATGGTCGGCTTCCTTGAGAACCCGGTGCCTGGTACCATCTTGCTTGAGGACTGGGCTTTTCGATGTCGCCTCGTGGCGGATGGTTGCAAAGCCTGACATACCGCAGGGCTTCCAGAAGATGTACGACCTCGTAGGCTTGCTGCTTGAAGCACGTTCACCCTTCCAACCTGATGAATTCGCTTGTTGTCAGTTGGGCATGTGCTGTTCGTGGTGATATCCCGGATGCAGGCTTTGATTGCTGGTCTGCACATTGCGTCGTCCGCTCAGTTTCTTCAGTTAATCCAGATTTCATGTACCGTAACTGTAACGGTTCTGTGCTTCGAGAACAATCGGATAGCTGCATGGCGAAGGTCAAGACGGACGAGAAGCGCAGCTACGCACAAATAACGCAGAGAACAGCTTTTGGTGTCGCTTCGCTGTCAAAAGTCAGTACATGCTTAAATGTCTTCCGAAAGTTTCGCATGTACATGTCAGTCCCCAGAAATTCACTTCTGCCCGTCAGAGGTAACTGATGTCTACTTCCTGGCTGGCTATTATGGCCTCATGGAGGTCCTTGTGGATGAAATCAAGCGACTTACCAATGGCTGTAGCTTGCCTGCCGGACGTCCAGCAAACCTTTTTGATCGGCAGATCATCTATGAAATGTCTGCTTTCAGGTGCTCAGACCAAGAAGGGCAAGAAGATCAAGTGTCAGCTCATCCTCAAAGCGGCCGGATAGCCCAGTTTGGATAGTTTCAATTATGATTGGTTGTGCTCTCAGTTTCGCTTCGTGTCGTCAAGGTGGGAGTCACTCCAGATCCTCAGAAAGACAAAATGCTCGGTTTGAAGGACGCAGAACGGGAGCTGTCAATACAACACTGGCTCGCGGCAGCACTTCTGCTCGGTTTGCAGAGCCTTGCGAGGAGCTGGTGGGCTTTTGGGTCAACGGAGACCCGCTTCGCCCAGTATGTTGCAATGGTTTCTCTGCCTGTTAGAGTCTGTTAGAGGGTAGTTGAAGTCTTATTGACTAGCTGACTAGCCGGTGGGTCCTCTTCGAATGCGCATGACAGCCCGATCCCTGTTGTGCAGGCTAGGCTTTCGCACGGGTCTAGGCATATCTGCCCGAGACGAAGCACGTCGTTGCAAGTTGTAGTGCTCTTTTGTGAACCAGAATCTTGCTGCAGATGTTTCCATCTGTGCCTTCTCACATCTGGCTTGGTGTACGGGGTGGTGGCCAACCTCCTGCTCCACTAGGTTGTTGTTGTGAGCTGGCCTTGCCTACAGCGGCACCCTCATAATCCCGACGGCTGCCCTTCTGCCTCCTTCTCCTCGTGACAGCATGATGGCCTGTCTGGCCGTTCCGACTGCACACAGGTAGGAGGTTGGTTTTCAGCTGTACCATGCAATGTCCTGGCAAGAATCTGTTTCTCACCCCGGAGGTCCTCACCATGAACACATCAAAGTGGTATTGCCAGGTAAGAAACCAAGACAATGATCACATAAACTGCCGTTGACTTCTTGTGTCAGGCAGCATCGAGGTTTCTTGAAGCTCTGGGATGGTGGTATTCCACAATTGCAGCTTAATAGCTGCTACGTGACGGTATGTATGTGCGTGTGGGGCTGCCTGGTCAGAAGAGCGGTTTCTCCCTGATCCAGGTGCCGCAAAAAACACAGTTTGAGGCTGTCAATGCAGGTATCAGAGCCGTCTCTCGAAGCAACTCTACTAGCATGAAGTCAACACTGCATGATTACGATGCACACGGCCTTGGATAAGCGTGGGTGGGTGTGTGTGTGTGTCATCTGTGTGCAAGACCGGTTACAAAAGGATCGGGTCCGTCGACAGCCTGATGACTCCATGAGGTCGCTCAAAACCTGAGCCTTTGTTTTCACCCGTTGCTTTTGATCTGAAGTGTCGAACGTAAATACACGAGACATCAACGGCTCATCCACCGGGAGCTGAGCAAATTTTATTGCTGAAAGAGAGGTTGGATGTCGATCATGCGCAGCTGGCAGAACCCTCCATAGTTTTGGCACAAACGAGTTTTCCGACTATGCCATGCAGCAGAAAATCTTTAGTTCTTGCATCTTCCGCTCTGTCGCGGCAGTCTAGCTCGTATTCGGGGGCTGTCTGCCGTGGGGAACCTTTCTGTGGTCGGGGATTGACCTGGGATGCGGGGGCGTAGATGCAGCATGTGTGACTAGTTTTCCCTGTTGGACCATGCACTGCCCGAGGCATGTTTGTCGAAGCTCAGAACTTTGGCAGTTTCAGCTCCGGACCCTCCTTTGTCAGCTCGGCTTCTTGCCCTACAGCAAGTGTGAGTATCCTGGCAGTCAGAGCCATGAAGCAAGGATCAGCGTGTTGCAAAGGTCCGAATCTTCAGATGGTTCGTGGATTATCCAGCAGACTTCGAGATCGTTCGGGGAATGCTTCCAAAGCTGCGGCCAAGTCCTGAACAGCCTGCTTATGTGCCTGGCGCGCGACATTTGATGCCAACTTTCACGGCCATGAACATGGTCCCAATGTTGGGTGCCGAGCTCGCTGTCGCTGGAGCGTAGGGACCTTACCAATCTCAGCAGATCTCAGTAAGCCAAGCATGTTTTCAATGAGTACTACAGTCGCAGGCAGAAGCACATCAAGCAACAGAGCCGACATCCTCTGAAGCACTACCTGAGCGAGTGCAGAAATGAATGGCAGGCATGCGGTGGTCTCGCAAGTTCGCAAGAGTCTCTCTCCATGCTTGGCCCAACCTTGCAAGACTCTGCGTTGGTAATCTTGCAGGCATATATCCGTCAGTGGAAGAAGGACGGCATGATCGATGATAGCAAGCCAGAGCCGTGGGTGCCTCAGGGAGGCTTCCGAAAAACCAGCCTTGACTTCGTACCACTCAGGCCTTATCCCTACACCGAAGAAATGGTGCAAAGCACGGCGCTAAGCAGGGAGTCGACCCCTGCGGTGAAGATATGTCAAGCGCCGCCTTGGGAATTCCCGCAGGTTGGATTGATCGGACGAACATGGAGTGGATGCGCAAAGCTGCGATCGCAAGTGCAAAACAACAGCAGCTTCTTGGTGGCCACCGCAACGCTGCATAAGGCTGACAAATCCAAGAGTCGATCCAGGGAAATTCTGCTGATCCCAGGCTCTCCGGCTGAAGCCCGAGCCGCGCCCCTCTTCCAATCAACAAAATCTGTTGATTTAGCGCCGAAGAGAAAAGATGCTTTTTCGACTTCTGTTCAAGATGCAGCCTGGACGTATGCGGCTCTGACTCTGACTCTTGATGTTGCGTTACAGGAAATACATCTTCATCTACGACAAGCAGGGAATAGAGCCGTGCACTGGCACCTGAAGAGATTCTAAGTTGCTTTGGCGCTCCATCTCGAGGCTGCACTGCATAAAGCAACAGAAGCTCGGGCCTGAGCGGAGCTTTGCAGTTGGACTCCTTTCACCGACGCCTAGCAAGGTCGCCGATGCATCTTGATTTTCTGCCCTATCATTTTCTACTCGTCAGTGCAGGTCCGTGAACGTTCCCAAAATGTTGACATTATCAGCCTGAGTCGCCTGCAGGTGAACGCGGAGAGATCGCCTGGCGAGATATCTCATATGGAGAGCAGGCCTTGCTTGAAACAACGCTTGACTAACAGCGCCGCTGTGCCCGAACAGGTTGCGGAGCACAAGACGAAATTGGGGCCCACTACGTTTGGAGCTTGAGGGCAGAATCACTTCGAGACCGAGGCAGTTGCACTGCACATCCTGGCTAGGTGTATGCGGCAAAATCCCACGAATGCTGTCATGCATCTTGGGCACAACAAGGCGGCACTGTGGGCTGTAAACTGAGCATAGCTCGAGCAATTGTGATGGTGCTTGCAATCTCGTGCAGGGTGTGGTGACATTGTGGACGCCGTCAGGTTCTCAAAGGAAAACAATTTTCATGTCGCCCAAGATGTCTTGGGTTTGTGAAGTTTCAGGACCGTCAAGGAGCCGGTCGTCAAGATGGCGTGCCATAATGCGAAGGCAGAGAAGGAAGCAACAGCGGCTGCGGGAAGCGCTGTCTTCCTGACCGAAGGTGAACGCCATTGCTGTCGCTGGCAACTACATGGTCGTGCGCTTGGACCTGGAGCCTGTCAACTTTTGTTGTCACGTGTGACTATGTTGAGGTTTTTGGTTTTGGTGGTGAATCGCCAGCTGTGGTTCTAGAATCGTTGTTCTGTGGGGAAGATTGTCAATCCCTCCCAGGTCACTGCAGGAGCAGAGTCGAAGTGGAAGGCACAAGGGACATCTCAGTCGTGTTCTGCAGTGTTGCTTTCGGCTTTCGGCTGTGACATGTGTGCAATGGAAGTTCCGAAATGTGTCAGAGAATCGATCTGGCATGGATGACGGTCCGGTTTCTTTGTAAAGCGTTGAGATTGCAACCTTTCATCTTACTGAAGGTGTGGGACCTCCGGACGTATGCAGAACTGCACTGCTACAGGCTGCATCTGTGAACACCTAGTTTTGCGCACTTTCGAGCATGAGACCCAGAGGACTCGTGGCCATGCTGTCAACAGCATAGATGTGTCAGTTGCTTAGGGTCGGGCCTCGCACTGTGACACACCCAGCTACGGAAACCTCCTTGAGGTCCATGACGGGTCTGGTGGCAACCGGTGCTGGATGTCGCTTTGAGGCCGCCGCCTTGCGCGACATGCATCCAGCCTCCCTTGTTTGACATTTCAGCCTTGTTCTTCGTTGTAACAAGACTGGCCGCCGGCACGATGTGATGGTGGTTCAGAAGACCGTGAATGTCAACCGTAGCCAGCAACACCGGCACGACCTACACGTGAAGGCCAGCTCGAGGCAGGATCCATCAAATAAGAGGAAGAAGCTCGCAAGGAATCTGGTTCGTCAATGTGGGACGCAAAGGAGCCACAGAAGAAGCAGGCCTCTTCAAAACATGGAGGCGACTCAAAGGGCACACAAGAGCCGACAGGAAGGCCAACCAAGATCCCGTCAGTTTTGCAGCCCTGGCATCCCCTCGCCTCGGCCTTGCCATGCCCTTCCAGGTTTGGAAGGATGCAACATCGGCGAGGCAGCCGAGGCAGGTCCAGAGTCCGCACAGATCCTTACAAGTAATGCGCTAAAGACTGCTTTGTTTGTCCCCCGGGTGAGGCCATACATCACCGAAGAGTGCGCCCATCTCTACCGTGCACGAGATGTTACTTCACCTTGAGGCGAACCTTGTCTGTTCAATGCGACGAGAAGGCACTCGAGCGCAACATCACAGCAAACACGTGCCAACAACGAAAGCTCCTATCCTACCGCAAGAGCAACAACATAACCCACCAAGAGGTACAAAGGGCGGATGATCGAATCCGTGCGTTTCAGACCATTCGAGGACAGAGTGAGCGTTCTGTTGTTTGACCGCTAAATGGCTAAATTCGCTAAATCCCGGCTGGCAGGATGTTTGCTGTGTCGGGCATTCTGATGGCTTTGGAAGCTGGATGCTTAACATCCTTTGATTTGAGACCAGCAACTCCCAATTCCTGGGCCCTTCCGAAGGTCTGATTGTGCCGGGTGCGGGCAAAGCCAATTTCGATTCCTTCGAGGCGCGGCTCCGGCGATGCTCGGGCTGTGGGACCTCTCTGCTTACGCCAGGCGAACCCTTACGAAACCAAGTCCCAGCGACGAGAGCGAGAGGCCCACAGCCAGCAGACTTTCGCGATGCTTTTGGCACGGCTGTAGCGGTTGCGGACCTTCTTTGATCCGACAGCTGCATGGGTAGCATGCACCAAGCCGTCAATTTCCAGGTAAACTCATTGCTGGATAAACTGCAGCCGGATTCTATCATGCCACCGTCTCAGCGAAGTGTGACGTTTTGCTAAAGGGTGCAGGCGGGCGGGCGGTCGGGCTGCTCCTTTTCGCATAGACCAAGAATATCATTTTGCATTCTTGGCCTCGTTTGCCTGATAAGCTGCCGCTACATTTGTGCCAGCACTCATTCCCGGCTTCTTCAAGTCCTTTGGAGACATGACCCAGCTTCATGCTTCGTCTTGTGCTGGAAATCGCAGATGCCAATTAACGGTCCCGCGTGAATCAACTCTGCCATGGAAGGCTTCCTTGGCCGCCGAATTGCTTATCAGTCGGCCGGTGACAGCCCCGAGGCTCAACCCGGACAGAATCGGTGAGCTCAACCAGGGCGTGGTCAAGGCCGAATTTCAGGAATGCTGTGTGCCTTGAAAGTGCTTTCTCAGTACCCTGCAGGCTTGGAAAGAGGAGTCGGCGAAGAAAGAAGCTGCAGAAGCTGCCGAGGTAACACGAACGCAATGCAGATCGAATCTGTGTACCTTAGCAACCTTAGCAACAATGTTGCAAAATTATGAGGGGATTTCCGATTTGAGAAGCTACTGCAGCTATGACCTTTTCCCCGGCCTGACCATCCTGACTTTGTTGAACATCGTCAGACCGGCTGTGGTATAGGAGCCCGTGGTATGCAGTGATCGATTTGCGGCTGATCGTCTGGCGAGGCTGACAAAAGCAAAAAGCCAGCTAAAAAGGCACGAGGAAAGAACAAGGTGCTGCCACGACTTGCAGTTTTATCAGTGAGCTTTTCCCTCCGCTGTAGTCAGCAGGTGGGCAATCGAATGAAGAGAAAAGCTCTGAAGCAAGTTGCAGAACAGAGGCATCGAGTTGTTGAATCCAAACCGCTGTCTCCTTCGGCTGGCATCGAACCGTCAGGCAGAAGGCCAGGGATCGCACGCAGAATGGTGAGGCCAGCTCTGTCTCTGAGGCTCATGTCAGAGTCGTTTCTGAAAGCCTGACGTTTGCAGGGAGGCTCTGGTGGCGAAACAGATGAAGAGGATGACAGCGAGGGTGAAGCTGAGGATGGTGGAGGTGCTCCGCCAGACTTATCGGAGTTTCGGGGTTGTCGAGCATTGTTCAACATGCCGCGCTGGGCTTGCAAGGCATCTCTCCGGGCAGCTTTGGGTAGGATAGGGTTTGGCTTGGTTGCGTGCTGACGCTCCAAGAGCACTTGAACGTCGCAAGGAGCGCCTGCGGAAAGGCCATGCGTAAGCGCGACTTCAAGAGTGGCTGAGAGGATTTTCCTTAAAGGGTGAGCAGCTCCAAGGAACAAGCCTTGACTTCCTTCTGCACAATCGAGCAGTCCGAAATCAACAACTTCGCTCTTCACATTTCCGGGTCTGGGATGCATCGCCTCCTCGTGTGGTGTGCAAGTGTCGCACTGGACACGTAAGTGCCCGGACATCAAGAACTACTAAGTGCCCACATGGGCATTTTGTTGTCTGATCGCCTGATGGTTCTTATCCATCAAAAGCTGTTCCTCCATGAATGTTTGCCTCCGGCCATCCCTAAGCGTGCTTTAGGAGCACCTTGTAGGGTTTCCGGCTTAGTAGGGCACTGTGGGTGCACTCGTTGCGTTTTTTGTACGGACATTGGAAGTGCAGCAAACCATTTGGAGCCTGGCGGTTTGCGGCAGCACTCATGTCAGTTTTGCGTTTGCCAATTTTCACTACTTTGAGCGCTCAGGCCGTACGGTTGCATCATCCTGTTGGAGTTTGGATGATGGATCTTTTGGGCCGTGAGTTTCTATGCAGTGGTCAGGGGCCATCACTCCAGGTAGGCCCTAAGGCTTTCCTCTTCCCATTTTCACTTTGACGAGTTTCTGCTGGCGACTTACGATTTTGATTCAATGTCTGCTTCCGATCCTCGCGCCTGGTGGGAATCGACAGGGCAGAATCCAGCCCATCTGCGTGAGATTCAGTGAACATGCAGGGGCAAGAAAGCGCGGAAGTATTCCGTGGCTTGCATTGAATGGGAAGACTGCAGTGGCATGCGACAGCCGAGGCCGCAGCGAAGTGCTTACATTCCGTCACAGATAGTGCACATCGGGAATTCCCAACGAAAAGGCTTTTTGACAGCGAGAAACTGCTGCGGCACGTTCATGCAGACTTTCGGATCCTGGAGCTTCTGCCCTATCAAAAGAAGAGGCTTGCCGTATTGTCTCGTGCTTCCTTAAAGGTCGCCGGCATGAAGCCTCGAAAACCTCTCCGGCAGATGGGAACCGGTTTGTGCAAAACAGCCGAAACATGCCCAGCCTCAAAAGCGGAACTAGTCGTGGATCAACGTCGCCTCAGGTGCTGCCCCAAGCAAGCCAGAGGCAGATCTGTTCTGTGGTTGTGGCTTGTTGCGCACCTTTGTCCAAATGCAGAAGCTGTGTGATTGGCAGTCTGGCAAAGCAGCACCTCCGGGTCTGATCCTCGCAAACAGAATCCCTTATTCTGCCCTCAGTTCCTGGAGTATGTCCCAGCCACCTAAGGTGTCGGTGCAGCGTTGTCGAGATTCTACGGCAAGCGTAGACGGAAGACATAGCTTGATGCCTCGCCGACACGAAAAAGGCCGGAGCATAGCGTTGACAGCTGCCAAATTTAGGGGAGTGAGGGGAGAATTCGTGGAGTCGCCGCATGCATGTGATGTTAGCAAGAACATTTACATGAATGAGTCTTCGTGTGCCCGGCACATCTAAGCTTGGCTCTCCTTTACCAACGCCGATGCCAGCACTGCTCGGAGCCGCTTCAGTATTGGATAGTGGACTGCACGGGAACCCGAAAACGTAGTGATGGAGCTACTGAGTGCTGCTTCCTGATTCCATCTCTGCTAGACTTTCGGTTCAAACCTGAGCACATCAATACTCAGACCCAACAGCATGATGCTACACCCGAGAGGTAGTACGACCCGACTCACAATATGCCAGATGATGAAATACTAAAGGATGGGGCTCCGTGTTCCTGTAGTAGAGAACCAGAAAGTTCGACGAGTCCGTCGCGGTTTGCCAAGGGACATCTCCTGTTGGGGTCGAAGAGCCTCCCACAAATCCCTTCCGTGTTCGAGGATTCCTGGTTTTCAGGGTTTGCCACCCGGGTCTCCGTAGCGACAGCATTCCGGTGTCTCTTAGAGTTCAGAGTTTGAAGGTTTGCCGTCACAGTTTTTGGGTGAAGGCGCTTCCGGACTTGTCCATTTCAGGGCTTAGGGCCTAGAGTTTGGCGCTCAAGGGCCAAAGCGTGCTTCAATGCAATCAGGTTCACCCAGCGAGTGGTCATCGGTTTATTTGACCAAGCCCCTTTCGCAACACAAGCTGGCAGCACTGCTGACGATAGAGCGTCGGTTGGCAGACGGGATCATTCATGGTGTCGGTGGCCAATGCCGAACATCGAGGACCGACCCAAATTTTGCTTAATTGGCTATGTGCGCTGTGACTAACTGGAAAGGTTATCGTTGCTGACAGCGCAACTCGACATCTTCTGCAAGGTGCTGGCGATGCTTTGATTTCTGCAGATTCAGGCATAAATTGTGTTACAGGACCAACCAGTGGACTTTTTGTTTTGGCTCAGGTCGTTTGCTGTGTCGATCTTTGGCAACTGTCTGGTGTACATAGATCTGACCACGGATAGTGCGTAGCTCACGCGCGAGTACATAGGCCAACACCCGGTAGCATCACAACACTTGCAATGGCGACGTGCGTGCCATCGTGCCGCAGCAATCGACCAGCTGAGTTGCTGCAGCGGTGCTCTCCTGTGATGGACATTTGACACAAGCTCGGCAATCTCCTTTCCTGTGACGATGCCAGCTGATGCTAATGGTGGGTATCAAACAGAACTGGTGGATAGAACATCTGCAGGTGTCGAGGCTGGGGTTGGCGGAGAAGCCTTTGGCGCAGCATGTGTTGCGGTTCCAGAACCGCCAAATGCAGAAGACTCGGAGCTTTGTCTGCAGTGCCTAGTCCCAGGAGAGAGCTTCGCTGTGACAAGCGCCGCTGTAAGGACGGCGACGGCGAGATGTCCGATCCTGAAGCTGGCACTGAAGATTCATTGAAAAGTGACGATCAGATGGACGAGGTATCTGGGGCTTAACAGAGGTGTGTCTGCGGAAGAATTCGGGGCTTATTGTGTGCCGTTTGTTCAGCATGTTATAGGACCCGCTTTCAGTATTGTCTTACAGTTGTTCTGCTTGCCTTTTGATGTGCCACGCTTGGGATCTTAGGGTTTCTAATTTCCAGCGTTTCTAGGGCGAGTACAGAGCAAGTAAATGATCAGTTAATGCTCGCAAAAGTCGTACGGACCGCATTTCATGAACTCCTACACCTGCCGAACCAAGCCCTGGCCAACCGACAAGCTGCTGTGAACATCCGCTTTACATGGTGGTATCCTGCCCAATGCTTGTGTAGGGGTTTATGTGCGCAAGTCAAGAAGTAGGAAACGTGGAATCAAGCTCGTCGCGTTTGGTAGAAAATTGCGGCTGTTTCCTCACACATCTTGCAAAGCAGGGCCGAGCATCCAGCGACTCCGCGTTCCACTACAAGCCTTACAGCAAAAGCATGGTTTTGCTGCTGAATCCCTGCGAGAGAGCTGAATCCCTGCGAGAGAGGGAAAGAGAGGCCACATTCTCTGCAGGAGGCGGAGGACATGGATGCTTTCGAAGATCCAGATGACGTTGATCAGGAAGAGGTTGGTGTAAAGGATCTTGGTCTCAACGTGGTGTCATGCTGTAACATCTCAAAGGATTTCAACTTACACCGTGCATGGAAGAATGCAGCTGAGGATGAGATACTTCTTCTTGCTGGTGTGGATCTTGAGACGGAACCTGGGCCAGAAGGCGAACAGGTCACGGTCGAAGCCTCTCCGACTGTCACAGCCGCACCTGTCGATGGCCCGGACGTGCATGATGAAGCAGCCTCACCACTCCAGTGCTTTTTCCAAGACACCTATCCAGACCAGAATCTGCCCCCGAAGACCGGAATCGCAATCCCGATGATGGCTGCCACGCCCACATTTATCAGAGCGGTGCCCGAAGAGGCAGAGCTGTTGTACATCGCCCCCGAGAGCCTTTTCGACGACATCGTCAAGTCTGAGGCTGACAGGATTTCTCGCCCGGAGAATGTGCGGAATCGTATCGTTTACGACAGCGTGGGTGATCCGAACCAGATCGAGCCGAGTTCCTTCGTGCCAGCAGTCTCCCCTCCAGGCCCTCTTATGCAGGCTTGGCATGGCAAGTCATGCACGTAGCTGCTGTGTGGCTGAGTGTGGCTACTGCTTTTGCTAGCAAGGGGCTGAAGTGCCTCATGGCCGAAATTTCCTCAACCAAGTGGTCGATGATACTTCGTGGTGTTCCCCACCTCTGGAATCAGAACTGTATCCCCACAGTGCTAGCACCTCGGCAGGATCTGTTGGGGCCGGGCCATGTCTCGGCGCCGGCATTGAGCTTCGTCACGCCATACTACACGCCCATAGGACAACCTCTTGTGCGTGCGTGCGTGCGTGCGCGTGTGTGTGTGTGTGTGTGTGTGTGGGTGCGCGTGCGTTTGCGCGTCGCCAATTCGAGGGCGACTACAGCCTGTGACCTGTCGCCTGCCAGGACCCGATGACCGCACATTGATCTTCGAGAGCCGCTTTGAAAGCGGCAACCTCCGCCGCGCCGTGCAGGCCTATGAGTTTGAGTGCTTTGGCAGCACAAAGCGTGGGAGATGCATTTGCGGAAGTGGAAGCAAAGTGCTCAAATGAGGTACGACCTAATTCTGAATCCAGACTACAACACCAAGTCGCACACGCAATGGTATTTCTTTCGTGTTGGAAACACGCGCAGAGGGCCCGAGTACAAGTTCAACATTCTCAACATGGTCAAGCCAACATCAGTTTACAACGAGGGTATGCGACCGCTTCGCTATTCCTCCATTGATGCAGCTACCAAGGGCATTGGATGGGCTCGCTGCGGTGACAGGAT
Organism: Symbiodinium sp. CCMP2456; assembly: GCA_905221635.1. Classification (NCBI taxonomy): domain Eukaryota; class Dinophyceae; order Suessiales; family Symbiodiniaceae; genus Symbiodinium; species Symbiodinium sp. CCMP2456. Next base: position 6,866 of record CAJNDV010028025.1, on the reverse strand, counting down.
AGCGTACTATCAAAATGGACTGCGTCGACAGAAAGGTGCCAACTACTACACTCTTACATTTACAGTGACCTTCGAGCACGACTGCGATGAAGTGTACTTCTCTCACTGTTATCCATATACATACACTGACCTTCAACTTGACCTGAGGGCCCTGGAGAAGGATCCGAACATGGTGCGACGGTTTCGGCGCAGGAAGTTGTGCGACACTCTCGCGGGCAATGCCTGTGATTTGATAACGATCACCTCTTTCTGCGGAGATCCAGCCGCACTGAAGGCTAGGCGGGCTGTGGTCATTACTGCCCGTGTACATCCCGGAGAATCGAACGCTTCCTGGGTCATGAAAGGCATCCTCGACTACCTAACTGGGGCATCTGTGGATGCAAGAATTCTGCGAGACAATTTTGTCTTCAAGATTGTCCCTATGCTGAACCCGGATGGTGTGATAGTAGGCAACTACCGGTGCTCCTTGGCCGGTCAGGACCTGAACCGTTTGTGGGACGAGCCAAGCCGCAAGATGCATCCCACAATCTTCTTTACGAAAAGCATGTTTCGTCACCTGCTTGATGATCGAGATGTAATTCTGTACGTAGACATCCACGGACACAGCCGTAAGAAGAATGTCTTCATGTACGGAAACAGCGAGAACAATGGGCTACGGGAGAAGATCTTCCCCGGTCTGCTTTGCCGGAGCTCCGACTGTTTCAGCTTCGATGACTGCTGCTTCAAGATCCAGAAGAGTAAGGAGTCCACAGCTCGAGTCGTTGCCTACCGAGAGCTGGGAGTGGTGAATTCCTACACTCTGGAAGCGTCTTTCTGTGGTGCGGACTTCGGCCCGCTGGGTGAGCAGCACTTCACAACCCGGCATTTGGAGGACTGAGTATGGCTTCCTTTGTACTGGGTCTAGCAACGACAGCATGCCTTTGCATGTGAACAATAGTACATACCGTTGCGCGTAACCACGAAAGCTCCTGAGCGAGAGATTCGACTCCATGAAAGCAAACACTTCTAGCTGTCCTCTCAGGGACAAAACATGTAGAAGAATTGAGTCTGAGGTGGGAAAATCTACAATGGTTAGCACGCTGTTCACGTGTAAAAATAAGCCTGTAATGCGTCCTACCCTCCAGAACTTAATTGAGATGTTATGCGCAGAGTTTTTGCAATGCTTTGGCGTGGATTCCACGAGCATGAGGTGCACCGTGCACCCTCATATTCTTGATTCATATGAAGTAATGATCTCCTCACTTTTGTTTTATGTTTGTTTAACTCTCACTCCGAACAGTATCAGTGTCCCGCATGAAGTCTGAGACTCAGATCCCCCACGAGGTCTTCAAGTCTTGGGCAGTCTTGGTTTAGTGAACGAAGACCAATGCTCACCCAAAATGCACCGCCCTGGAGGAGATGGGTTACATGCTCTGCGATGCAATTCTGGATTTCTGTGACCCTGACCAAGGAAAAGTTATGCTGGTTTGCAAGGAGCTGCAGGTTCTGTTCCCAGATGACGGCAATTCCGACGATGTTTCTGATTCTGAAGATGATGGGGCCGCTGCCCTGCGTCGCAAGAAGCGGGCAGCACGCAAGGCCGTAAAGCAACGGGAGAAGCCCCAAAAGAAGAAGAAACCAGCCAGAGGCGATGGACGTGCCAAAATTGACTCGGAGGATGTCAACATGGACGACGAGAGACGTCAAAAGGACGCGAAGGACAAATCCGCCCGCAATTTGATGCGCAAAGCATCTCGCCGTGATCCGGTTGAGGACTCTACTGCTGCAAGCTCTAACGTTCCACCAGAGATGTCAGATGCCGAAGATCCTAAGGGCAAGCGCAAGAAGCCAAAAAAGAAAGCTGCCAAGAGTCGACCTGCAATGACTTCGCGGGACAAAGATCCCAAGGAAGCCAAGACACCCAAAGATCGAAGAGATCAGGCGGAAGCGAGTGCTCCTCAAGACGATCACCTCGAGTTGGCTGACGGCAGCAGAGGGTCTCGGCAGGACGACACTACCGAAGGTGTCCCTTGACTGCCTTGCTTGCGGTTTCCGATTGCGGTTACCGACTGAAATTTGAGCTGGGGGCCAGAACAGCGGCCAATATGGCTGTCGGACAAAGCCCATTCAGCACGTAAGCCGCCGAAGCGCCAGGGCGGGGCACAGCTTCCCAAATGCTGCGTTGCGGAAATAGCACCAAGCTGCGCCAGGGTTTGGAGCTGGGTGTAGAGGCTATGAATTTCGAGCCTGATCCTGTTCTCCAGATACTTTGTTTAGAGGAAGTCGATGTGGATGCAGATGAAGCGTTTGTGGAGGACCACCAAGAGTCCAAGAAGTTCCGGTGTCACCACTGGAGGTGCAAGTGGACACTAGATTCGAACGGGTTTCAGCTGATGCTTGCCATGCAGGTCCATTTTTCGCAGCACGTGATCTACCCGTTGTTCTCGGATGGCCACTCGGTGGATGATGCAGTCAGGCCCCATGGGAAACTGGATTGGTTTGCTTTGTCTCTGCTCGACTGGTTCACATCGTCACAGATCTGCTGACATAGCGACACGTATAGATCCACAAATGGTGCAGCTTTCAGACTTCAGACCGCCTTGCGGGTCATGTTCAAGAAAGTTGCAGTGGCATAGGGAGCAGGACACGTGGCTCTGCTGGTGAGGGGAAGCTCTGAAAGTCTCAGCGCTGTGAATCCTTTGTTGCCTGGCCCTGAACCTGTCAGCTCGCAGGGAAATTGAGGCAGTCCAGTCTGAAGCTGATGAGGCCGCAGACTGCTAGTCGTTTCTGTGACAGATGCACTTCGTGACTTCCTGAGAAGTGCAGGATGTTTGGCTGGAAGCACCGTTTCCTCGCATTCAGGCCATCCAGCGGAACTTGCATTATGGTAAGCTTCTCAGCCCACCGCTTGGCAAAGGCGGTCCGCTGGTGCCCAAAGTTGCGGGCCGGGCTCGCAGAATCAATTGTCTTACTCTTACAACTCAGTGCTCCGCTCTAGAGGATGGTGAAGGAAAGCCTGTCCTCGATGAGAAGGGTGAAGAGCGACGGGGGGTTGAGGCTTCAGAGGGTGACACCAAAGTTTTTGTGGAAAAGTCCGCTTTGCTCAGAGGGCCTCTTCACGATGGACAACCGACGCCTCTATGCGCTGCAGCGAGCGGCCGTCGCCCAGTATCCCAGGAACTGCTTGGTCTGGCTGGACCCCTGCAAGAACCGTGCATGGCATCAGCTAGTTGCCGGAAGGACTTGCAAGATCACTGTGGAAGAGATCACAAATCGCTGGGAGGTTGCACAGCATGTGTGATTCTGGCATGCTTGTGCCATGCTTTCGTCTTCGGTCAGGGCTAAGTCTGACTCAACTGAAGGGCTGCTTGTCTCGCCAAGGAAGAAGTTCCGGACACGTGACGGGCTTGGCTTCAGAAACTTCTAGATTTGGCCGGTCCATGCCACGCAGTGGGAATTGTGCAGCCATATGAGTCAGGTACCAACGGGCTATCCATTTTCATTGCAGAGTGGTAGCTCCCTGAGTTCCGGAGGATCTTGCATCGCAAGGCTATCTCACAAGCATAATGTCTGACGCAACCAAGCATCTGTGAGTGCGACGTCGTCACCAGGAACGGTACTAGCCGGAACAACACCAGAAATTCTGAAGTCCTCCGCGTATGGGACTGGAGGCCAGTATCTGGTTGGCAACATTTTCAACAGCATTGGGATCACCGACATGTCTTGGCAGGTCTGCCATCTCAAAGGCGGAGGAAAGCACGAAGCCCGAGCAAGACCTGGCGGGGGAATATGGAGCATCCAAAACTTGGTTGCTGAAGGTGGAACTGCGGCAGAGGCAGGCAGCCCCTGGCTTAGTTGCGTGCAAGTTGCACTCTATGGCCGTGTCTGTCGCAGCACTCGAAGGCAGCGAGCACGACTGAAATTGCTCCTGACAGTCCCGTTTCTCCAATTTCAATGCAGACAGGTTGCGGCTGCTGGGAGTATTTGGACCCCAAGTCGGTTTGCTCACGGCTCAGCTTTCCTGGAAGGATCCAGCATTCTGTCGAGTCTGATCTGTGTGCAGCCTGTGACTTCTGAAGGCCGCGGGCCATTCAGCAACTGGCAGATGCAGCAGTGGCAGGGGCCTCAGCTACACTGTCGTTCGTCTCATGATCTGGTAGGCCTTCGACATTCACATGAAAGGGCGTGAAGGGCCTCGACCGTCGCAATGGGTTGTTTACAATCCTTCAGCGTTAAGCCAATTTGGGGTCTTCAGCCAAGGTGGGAGCACCAGATGCTTCCGCGTGGACTCCCGGAGTTTGCCCTCAGGCTTCAGGGCGTGGGGGCTGCCACCCGAGGCCAGATCTGGAAATCCGACCCTTTCTGCGAAAGGATGGCGATGAAGGCCTCAAGTTGTGGGACGAAAATCGGATGCGTCTTTGCAGCTCGAAAGTCGGAAGGTCACCAGCAGCCGTTCAGGTGGGAGCTGGCTTTTCGAATCCTGGCCTCTTCCCCTCCTGAGAGGCCGGTGAAGGAGGTTTTTGCGGATGCGCCGAAGCCCTTCGCACCAGGCTTCTGGGCGAATGACAAGGTGGGCTATTGGATTAAGAGCAGCTGGTGTTCGACAGGCTGGGTGCCGCTGACAGTGGCGGTGGAAGACAGCGGATTCCAGACATGCGCAGAGCTGCAGCCCCAGATGACAGACATTCAGCTGGGCGAAATTGGGCTCAGCACCGAGGATTCAAGAAACGACAATCCCCTGCAAAAGTGTTAGCTGCCGCATTGACTTCCTCTTCTTGAGCCAACCTTCCTCGAGGACCTTGCGAGCTCACCGTCCTCGTTTTCATGCCGTCGTGTAGGGTGCCACTGACTAGTTTCGATGGTTATGACTGTTATGCCAACTGTAAGATCGTCTAGGAGCATAAAGGTAAAGAAGTGGTTTCCAACGATTCGTTGAGCCTTGCGAGAGACGGTCTAAAAGAAGTGCTGCCCAGCTCGTTCCACTCGACTCTCGGAGTTAGGAGGCACAGCTCGTTCCGTATCTCTGCCCAGAAACCGAAGCCTCAAAATGGAAGCATCTGATCGCCCCCTTGCAAGACACTGGAATCTCTTTTGGGGAAGTTTGGTCTGGGTGTATGACGGAACCGCAGCACGGATGATGGCGGCAGTGGGTACTTGAAGCGTTGTCACCTACCATGAGCTGAAGCCCAAAGCTGTGTACATGTTGGTTGCGTGCGCTTTCTGCTTTGGAGCATGTTCATGTCGGCCGAGCATCACTCTTTCTATCGTAAACTAGACCGTTCGATGAGGTGCGGTCGGCAACGGCTGGAAGGTTGGAGCGTGCCTGGCCCAGGATTTGCAAGACACTTGCCGTCCGAATCCTAGCTGTGCAGAGGCACGGGGCAAATGGCCCGGTGCTGAGTTTCTCTCAGACAACGCGCGAAAGGTAGGTGGATGCTGTTCATACGTGGGACTGGGCCCGACGTGTTCAGAGGTACTGTTCGAACTGCTGGCGGAAGTGGCAGTCATACTGAGCGTGCATGAGCGTGGTGCCGCTTCAGGGCCACAAGGTGAAGGCGAAGAAGGGTGCACGATTACAAGACGAGGTTGCCCGCGACGGCCAAGAGCAGCTAAGAGAAGGAGGAGGTTGCCGGCCACATTTCGGATGACAAGTGTCGGCAGATGGCTGCAGACGAGCTGCCGTTCGTGGCGGTCGTGTCAAAGTGCTGCGATGTTTCTAGTTCCGGAGTAGCGCTGCTTGCAACATATTATGAGAGTGGGTCTGAAGTCTGAAGCTTCTGGCCCAGAGGAGCACGTGGAAGCAGCCACAGATGCTGCAACATGTGGCAGATGATCCTTTTACGAAGAGTTCCTGAGCCCATGAGATCTAGCCTTTACATACCAAAAAGCACATCCTCAATGAAGCATCGATGCGGGCCGGAGTCGAAACAGTTCCGACCAATCCCTCAAAGGGTCTTCCTGTCTTCGTTACACGCAACTCAGCCACAGTACAACCTAGTGAAACGACAGCACGAATAGCAGGCGGCGGATGACAGAATGCCATGACCTGCTGGAAGGATGGCTGCGAAAGAAAAGCAACTTCCTGAGCCATTCCCTTGCAGAGCCGCTCGTGCAAGCAGCTGATCGTTTCTCGTGTTCTGGTATCTCCAGTTTTGCAAGGCCACCACATTGGACTGTGGAAGTGGCGATTTTTCCGCTTTGACGGGCGAATCCTACGTCTGCAGTCTCAGAGTTGCAGCAAGATTCATGAAGTACAATTTCAGCTGGCGGTTCAAGCAGTGGCGAGCACTTCGAGCACACGCAATTGAAGCCTTCAAGCACTGTCGAGTCAGGCACGGGCCCGGTCCAAGCGCTCGCGAATTCAAGCAGCAGCTTGCGGAAACTTATTGCCAACCTATACAATCCACTACTGTGATAACTGCTCGCGCAAGCTCGTGCGGGCGTCGCGCAGGCCTAAGTATTAGCCCACAAGTTAGAGCCGGAAAATCACTGCAAAATACACAAGCTGAGACTATCTGTATCGATTATATCGTGACAAGTCAGCGGCTCGGCAGGAGCAGCTCCACATGCCCTCATGTCGTTGTACGTGTTGAAATCCAGATCCGAGCCATGGGCGCGTGGGGTTCCGTAATTGTCGGTGTGATGAAACGAGATGATGTGAGTGCGGCACGCGGCCATTTCATTCATCGTTACATAATGAGTTGGAAACCCACATCCGGACCATGTGCACATGCCGCTTTGCTATTTCTGATGTGACTAGACGCGGCACCGCTTGTACCGGCAACAAGGTGCGACTCATAGATTGAAACCAGCTGAGGTTTTTTTTTTGATAGGTTCGAGTCTTAAATAGCCCCCGGCTCAAGCCGCCGACCCCGCAGGAGTGAGAG
>CAJNDV010028014.1:34471-55655 GCA_905221635.1 Symbiodinium sp. CCMP2456 | reverse complement strand
TACCCATGAACCTCCAAGTACCGTATCAGCTCACCAAGGCCCGGCTCCCGTCCAAGCTGAAGCAGCCTGATTGCAGAAGCGAGCCGCAGAAGACTCCTGTCTTGTCTTGTCGTGGTTTAGGGTTTAGGGTTTAGGGTTTAGGGTTTAGGGTGTGTGTGTGTGTGTGTTTGTGTGTGTGTGTTTGGGTTTGGGTTCGGGACTATAATATTTTGTAGTATCTATTAAAATAATATTGGTATTAGTATAAATATGAGTATTAATATTATAATCTGGACCTGGCCATCCTGGCCATGGTGCAGTCCGTCTTGTTTCGGGGTCAAGACTCTCAAGTCTAGCATATTCTGGCAATCTAAGGCGGCCCACGCTTCCCAGGGCAGTGACCGAAGCCGCGAGCAAGTATCTGCTTCGGCCCCGGAGTCGTCGTCGACACTGAGCAGACGCCATATCTGCTCGATCAAAACAGGTACTGGCTGTTAGGACTCTGAATCAGTACTGGCTTTTTGCACGCACCATGCTGCCCTGGCCCCACACAGCCTGTACAGCTGGAAGTCTGGCTGCATGAGGCGCGCATCGGAGGCGCTCGCCAAGCTCAGGCAACTGCCATGCAGTCAGCACACGACAACTCAGAAAGCTGATGTGAACATCTTTTCAGTGAGCACGGCATCAGCATGACGCTAAAGCTTTGCAAGTCATTTTTGGCAACCTAGACCGATGCCTTCTTGTCCTTTGTCGTCGCTGTCTCGTTTCGAGCTCTCGTCTTGCTTCTCCGTTTCTGCTACTGTATGCCACTGTCATTCACTCTCTCACTCTCTCACTCTCCATCTTCATGCCTCCTTGTCTCTTCATCGATCTCTGCGGCAAGCTGATGGAGTCACACGATGTTGCACTTGCCAGGTGGCAGCGGTCACAGCTTGCGGACAGCCATCCACTGACAGCAGCTTATTTACGGAACGTTTCTGCAGTTCACCTGTGGCCCATGTGCTGTTGCTCTCAGGCTTCGCCTGGGTCAGGCGGCTGCTGAAGAGGAGGCACGCTGGGTCCCGGATTTCCCGGGTTTTTTTTTAAGCTCAGCTTCGTTGCCGGCGCGAGGCCCTGGCAGGGCTTGAAGGCGACGCCCTGCGCGCTCTGGAGACGAACGAAGGCCCCACGCAGCCTGCATGAGCTTCGAGCGGTACTTGCAGCTCTCCGCATGCAGGTTGGGAGGGCAACGACCAGGTGGGCTGCCACGTGCCACGGGACTTTGTACGGATGCACCTTGAGGCTTTGCTCAGGTTCAACCTGTCTCACAACTCGCCGCCTGCATCGCGCTTCTGACCGCAGCTTTCCGGCCCTCTCAAAGCGACTCTGCCGCCGACGACTTCCGGTGATTCCGGTGGGCACCCCCGAGGGCCTCGCCATGGCAAAGGCAACACTTCCGGTTCCAGACATCGCGGCCGAGGCGGCGACGGGAGCGGAAGTTTCAAGCTTCAGGCCTTAAGGCGGGTTCGGGGGACGTGGTCTGCTTCTGTCAGGATGGAGACCAACTCCCGACGCTGCTTACGCCTCGAGACTTGCCTGCAGACTCCACGCGGGCTTTTCTGCCGAGATCCATCCCAAGTCCCATGGGGCTGAAGGTAAGCGCCAGCTCTTGCTGGACGCCAAGATGGCAGCGGCCAAGACCGAGACCACCTCGCACACCAAGCCGAAGCTCCAGGCGCCCTCCCGTCCTAAACCCCCCAAAGCCCCAGAGCCCCAAAGCCCCAAAGCCCCGAAGCCCCGAAGCCCAAGTTCGTCGTTGAACCCTGACTGAACTTGGCAGGAGCGGCGCCCGGGCTTCCGGTCCGAGCCGCTGACCCTCCAGCCCGGCTTGAAGTTCTATTCTCCGCCGGCAGGGAACCCCAGAGAAGAGAGGCTTTCGAGACTGAGAGGGCAGAGGGTTTTGTGGTGAGAGGGTTTTAGGGGCTTTAGGCAGTTTTTGGCTTTTGGACCACCTTCAGACTGCCTGTGAGGTGGAGGAGATCCCGGACGTTCCTGATCCAGAAAGCCGACGGCACCGGCTGGCGAAGGGTGGCAAGGCCATCTGCAGCCTCTCCCCAAAATCCTAGTAATTACTCAACAAGTATACCAACTAATATACCTAGTATTATAATATACCTAGTATTATAATATACCTAGTATTATTACAAATATGCCAAGCATTATAACAATTGTAACAATTGAACCAACAAATAACCAGCTGCAGGATGTCTGGCCTTCGGAGTCGACGATCACCTCCAGCACGCAGTCAGGAAACCGAGACAGCTGAGATGTCCTGCGTAGGAGGCGGAGACTGTAGTCTTCGAAGTTTGTCCTGCTGTGATGTGCTGGCACAAGCCTGGAGAGCCCTTGTCTCTTCTCCTGTCAAGGGGGATTCATCTGTGAGATAGGATCAAGGAATGCCAAGGATATCTTCTCTTTCGAAACATGGAAACAGCAGCAGCGACTCCCAGCAAAGGTTGCGTCAACATCCGCGACCTTGTGCTTAAGCTTAGAAGCTTGGAAAAGACAACCGAATGGCTGCAAATACGTGCCGAAATTCATGTGGCTACGGCCACCTTTTCTGCAACAGACTCACAAGCAGTGCTGCCCTCCAGAATCTGCGTCAACTGCAGCGCTCTCAGCATCCTTTACAACCTTTTGGAAGGCAGACAGACTGATAACATCTTTAAGACATCGCAGCAACAGCAGTGACGCGCGAGTGATGATGGAGGGTGAGAAGGCCGCATGTATGCCGCATTTACCTTGCGAGACTGCCTCGGATGACTCTTGAACTTCAGGCAGCGTCCAGCAGCATCCATGCATCAGTAAACTCAGAGTATACTTAGCCTGCTCGACTGGAGGCTAAAGTTGCAGCATTTTGCACAGCCGCCTACAGTAGCGTCCAAGGAAAGGGCTAAGGCTCGCAGGGGAGCTTTGACTTTCACTGGTCCTGGGCCCGAGCTTGGGACGGAGATTCATTGACTTCGCTGTTTCTCGTTGGGGCAATGGCATTCTACTCCGCCCCAGAGGCCGCAACTGGCATTTCGTCTTTGCGCAAAAATGCTGCATTTCAGGAGAGCAGGGTGGGATTCGTGCAGCAATCGCTCACCCTCTCTACGGTACAAAGTCTTGGGACCAGTCGATCACCCTGCCCTCCAAATCATAATTGCCACACGCCTGGTCACCTGCCCGGCGCACTGCCAATGCGCAGCTTGTTTTGTCTCCTGCTTTGTCCTCCTTAATGATGGTCAGGTAGGTATTGCGAGATATCATCTGTGGTTCACTGAGCTACCTGCCGAGAATCGTGAAGACCAGCATTCCGGTTTGGTATGCATTGCCATGGTAGCTGTACCATTGTTGTGTTTGCTTGCTACGAGCACAGAGTCTAGCAGTTTCTCTGGATAAGTTACATCATGAGGACTCGCACAAAGGCGTCTACATCGTGTGCTACACACAATGCATTCATCAAAAGGTGCGAGGACTGAGGCATGCCCGCTGCAATTACACCTGCACTATCCTACGCTCTAACCTACATGTCCAGCTTGTTGCTACAGCTTCGCGTGTTCGAGAGTGCTTTCTGCCAGCGTAGTCAGCACTGACTTTGGGACTTTCAACTTCCCAGGGGCCCTCCTCAGTCGCACAGACCGGATGGTGCAGCTGTGCCCATTTAGGGCTTGGACAGACAGCTGCTTGAAATCTCATGCTCAGTCATGTCTAGAATGCCTTGACTTCGCAGTTTCGTCTCGTCCTGACCATCATGATTGCTTGGTGTGATGTTGCCCGGCTTCGAGTGTATCCGTATAAAGCTGTGCATGCTTCCAGATTCCAGGAGGACGCGGCAAAACTACTCCACATTGACATTTGGATCGATTCAGCTTCGCAGTTTATGAAGTGACCTCAAGTGCCAAATGCCTTAGCGGTACCAGGCTGGTGTGGACCAGTGCGGGTGCCTAAAAAGGTTCTAAAGACTAGCAGCACACTATCGGAACCTTGCGAACTCGGACGACGGTATTTCAGGGGTTGATTTTGGTACATCGGTTGATCAGTTGGGCATCCGGTGGGCATAGGCACTCAGATTCCACACGCAGCGGCAAGACAATCGGCAGCTGTGCATTGTGCATACTCTTTCGCTCTCAAGATTAGAAAGGTGCCTCGCCTTGTGGCTTTAGTCTATCTCAAGAAAAGCTTCCTCAGTTCAAGTCGCCTAGGTGCATTCGTTCTCCACGATGCAATGGCACCACATGGATGTGCATGCAGCTGCTGCATTTGAAAAGAGTGCAGCTCTGCCACTGTACCATCAGCGGCTGGTGTGACAATGCGCTCTGCTCTCGTCAAAAAAATTCCGGGAGGGATGCTCTACGGAATTTGGGCATCGGGTTATGAATGTGTGCAATGACTCGCCGACATGCGTCACAGCTGGAATTGGCGACAATTGCGAGTTGAGGGACTTCTCTTACCCACGCCACAACTAAGCAAGAGCTGTTGCACAATGTCTCTTCAATCGATAGCGGCTTGTGTGGATGGCCTGAACCGCGCAGGAGTGGTCTGCTTTGCAAGGGCTTTGGCGCCAGCTTCGCAGGGACGTGGCAGAGGTGACTTGCTGGAGCGGTCATGGTTCTTCATTGCTTTATCAGGAAGCGTTCAGATTGGCTCGCCTGGCCTTGCGATTGCCAGGCGCGGACAGCATCGATTCATTCCGCTTCCGCGGCATTGGAGGAAGCAGCCGGAGATATCACGGAAGATGCAGGCTCTGAAGGCTGGAGTCGGGAAGATGTGCCCCTTCTGCTCCAGCACCAGTGGATTGTGGCTCTATAGTTATAGTTCTCGTATTCCTGTTGCGTGCTGCGACGCAAGTCTGAACTTACATGTATCTGTATCAGCTCTTGCCAGCATCCGTGTCTGAAGGCGGGCGGTATGGCAGCAGGAGTGTGCCTGACCTCAGCATGCCCTAGAATAGAAGACTTGCTGCTGCTGTTGAACTGCCCACAGTTCCCAGCATGCGTTTCAAGTGAAAAGAACTTACCCAGGCCCCAGATTTACATGACCCCATTCGAGATGGCTGTGTGCCTCGAATTTCAGGCACGGCTGCCTTCAGGCGAAGAGGACGATGCAGAGGCGGCCTGTGTAGATGCTGCGATCTTCTGAAACTTTGAGTACGAACAATAGTACGGTGCAGTAAAGCAGTGTGCAGCATATAGACGGATGTGCTGCAAGATGTAGCTCGAAGGGCTATCCACCCCTGCCATTGCCTGACAGGGCAGTCACCACGGCAGCCGCCAGCGCCAGAGGACGCAGACCCTGACGACCATGCAGACTGCTGCTTGCCGAGCCATGCCGAGCCCATGGCATGTGAAGAACTTCAGAACCACGCTCAAAATGCATCTGCAGGAATCTGCCGCCAGCCTCGGCCTGGAGCGAGGACGGAGCCAATGCAAGATCCGAAGCCCTGAAGGGCCCCACAGCTCCTCGCGGCCAGGACGGTACGGCCGTCGGACATCGAGGCAGCGGAGGCCCTTCTGGCCTGGAGCGCGCAGCGCAGCGCTTGGCGAAGTTGGAGGCTCGAACACGCAGCCATATCTGCGTCCGAAAGGCATAGCGGCTTGTCGGATACTGCAGTATATGTGAAAATGACAGCGATGTGATTTCGCTAGATGCCGACGGGGTGAATCCTTTGTGACAGACCAGCTCAAGCATTCGAGTGCAATTCGGGGTGGCCTTCGTTATCGTCAATCCGGCATTCCCTCACAGCCATTTCCTGCACGGCACAGATTGGCATGGGCAGGAGGAGCTGGAATTGCAACAGCGAGAGCTGAAGCGGTACCACCAGATGGAACACGGAGAGGCCGGCCGAAGCAGCCTTGCATGCACCAAGCGTTTGAAGGTCAAGTGTGACCTTGATTCGTGGAGAGCTCATTCGCGCCTGCAGTCAGCTTCGGTGCCGGAGGATGGTGGCGTGCTGCTGGTCGGACATGCTTTGCTCCATCAACGTGCCTTGGTCCGCATGTTAATTGGGAGTTTCCGAAAACAGGCGACCCTAATATAATACCCTAAATAGTAGGATCCTTATAAGTATAGTACCCTAAATAGTAGGATCCTTATTATAAGGACCCCCCACAATAAGGTACCCCTATTTTCGGAAACTCCTAATTCTTACAGTAGCAGCTGATGCCTCTCTGCATCCCATGGCCTATGGGTCTATATCTCCAAGGGTGCCCCTAATCCCACCTCCTCCTGCAGAACCCTAAACCCTAAGAAAACCCTAAACACTACCTCCTACTGCAGAACCCTAAACCCTAAGGCACCCAAAACCCTATCTCCTACTGCAGAATCCTAAACCCTGAACCCTAAACCCTTAACCCTAAACCCTAAACCCTAAACCCCAAGGAACCCTAATCCTTTAACTCCTACAGCGGAGCCACGCAGGTCAGTTGGAGAAGCTGGCGGCGCAGCGAGACCTCTGCCGAAAAGAGGTCCAGGAGCTCTTCGAGGCGAGAGAGAAGCGAGGGGCCTCTGCAAAGGAATTTCATGTAAGATCGGTTTAGGGTATAGGGTCTAGGGTTTAGGGTTTAGGGTTTAGGATCATCAGAGGAATTTCATGTAAGATCATGAGGGTAGTTTTCTAAATTAGGATCCCCATTAGGGCCCTTTTTTATAAGGGTGCCGTAGTGTATTGGGGACCTCAAAGGGGACCCTAATGTACAGAACTACCCATGAACCTGTCGCAGTATAATATAATGTTAAAGCCGTATAATATACTACTCGTACTGTATACTATCGAAAAAATCGTATAGCAGCGTAATGCTTTCAGATTCCCTTTGCGTGGAGGCTGCATCCAGGGAAGGCTGGTCAGACGGGCAGCTGGCCGCATGTGAGAAGCTGGCGGACGCTTGGCCGCCGCGAAGTTTCTTCTGTGCTCTTGACTCTTAGTGGGTAGTTTTGGTAATATAATACGGCACCTAATACTTAGGGTACCCGAAAAGGGACCCAAATTTTGACAAGCACCCTCTTGAGTTTCTGTCTGCTGCTGGGATGCTGATACTTTAATGCACTGCGACGACGAAGCGACTCGTCCCCAGAGACTCCAATACTCCTTAATTAAGGAATATACCTTAAATCTTATTAGGGATCCTACTATAATTTAAGGTATATTCCTTAATTAAGGGGTATTGGAGTCTCTGGGTCCTGTGCTTCGAGGCACGCTGCCAGGACTTGGACCACGCCCTGCGCTCGTGCACGGAGAAGTCCGCACTGCTCAGAGAGGACGCGCAGAAGGCCGGCTGCAACGCTGGTTCCGGCGATGATCGGACACTTGGGAGCTAGGATTAGGGGGACCCTTGGGGATATAGACCCTCTCAATAAGGTCCCTTTTAAGGGAGCCAAAAGTAGGGTTCAGAAGGGGTACCCTTTAAGGGGTACCCCAAATAATACTACCTAACACCCTAAACCCTAAACCCTAAACCCTAAACCCTAAACCCTAAACCCCAAACCCTAAACCCTAAACCCTAAACCCTAAACCCTAAACCCTAAACCGTATCGATTGAAACGCCCATCCCGGGGATGGCAGGTCTTGACCTCCAAAGGAGGCTCCTCCGCATTTGGAGCGGCCATTGCTGCAGCTTTCAATGCGAGCGATGCGGAGCTGCCACCTGGCGCTAAAGTTTAGTTTTAATTAATGGCATGGACGACAGGATAGGATTTTCAGTAGAATGCAATGATCGTCGCTCTTGCACAGAAACGCCTGAGTCCAAAGAAGCCTGCGATCTAAGGCAGGCAGCCTTGTCGGAAGCTCTCCGGCGTATGGCCAACTTTGAGCATGACTTGGAACAGCAGCGGGCTGCATTGAAGAGGTGCCGCACCTGTGATCGGTTTCCATCGCCATGCGCCCAGACAGGACCTGCTGTGCTGCCGCAGGCGTCGCAAGAAAGAGCCTGGAGCGATGGCAGACGATGAAAGCCTCACTGCACTCGTCGTCGAGAAGGGCCAAGCTCTCGCTCAGTGCCAGGCGCCAGCTGCATCGAGTCGGTCCCAGACCGCCCGCGTGTGTAGTGTAGTGCCTGACACTCTATCACTCCTTAGCCTCAAAAGGATGCGAACCCTACAACTCCCACTACGATCCGATTGCTCTGTGAAGCCAGCCAGGACTTTGCGGAGAAGATGCCAGCGCAAGCTTGGAACCTGATCGTCTCCACGTGGCTAGACCTTACTGGCCACTGTCTATCTCTAAGATCCAATCGCGAGGATTGCATTGGATTCTGCTTTCAATTCCACACACGAGTTGCGATGCAAGGATCACATTGAACTCTGTTTGGCCCGATGCCAGAATCGGCAAGGAGCTCCACAGTCCTGTCTCCGAGGTGGCACGGGAAGCTGACCGACGGCCTTGAACGCTTGGCCATGCGCGCGGATGTTGAGGGAGTTGAGGAGCTTCGTTTGTGGTATAGTGAAGTGTTGCATGCAGAGGGGCATTTCTCGTACACCGACCTTTTCGTAATTAGAGGTTGACAGACGAGAGCGTCGAGTGATCAGGTCTGCTGAAACTTACCTGCTTCAATTGTCACGGGTCTAGACCGCGTGCGGATCGCTCCTACGAGTTTTGAAGGGGTCGGGCTGTGCTGCTTGCCCTATAGATCTCGGTCATGTAACCGACCAAGCAAGGCAGCAATGTGAACCTGGATCGACGGCTACCAGTAGAAGAGACTCCCTAAAGAAGTGCCATTGTCTACCAGGGTGGGCAAGCCTAGCGGACATCACGGCCAGGACTCGTCAGAGGACGAGGATGCCAGGGAGCGCCGGAGGTGCCTTGTCGAGGAGTCTTCTCGTGGCGCTGGCTGCTGGCTTGCACACACGTGCTCTCGTCATGCTTGCCCTGGCAGAAATCAGGTTACTTGTGGATCGAGGGGAGGCTGCCGGGACCTGAGAAAATGTGTTTGTTGTGCAGCAACGAACGAGAGACAAAGAGCTGCTTCCAGGTAGACCCATCAGCAGCACTCCAAGAAGCTCGAAGACGTGGCTCGGGCTGCATCACCTTCTCTCATAACTTTTTCCAGGACATCGCCTTTCTGAATTTGTGTGCTCACAGCATGAACGGACATCACGGTTTCTCAAGCAAAGGCCTAACCCAGCTGGCCGAGGACAGAAGTGCCTCACAAAGGAATTCCAAGAGCAGCCATCGAAACTTTCCCTTTCGGGTGCCAGGGTGTTTCCTAGGGAACCCCAGACTCAGAGATGCATTCTTCTGTCTGGTGGACTACTATAAGGGACCTTAAGGGACTATCATAGGGATCCATTCCCCCATTCCCTACTAAGCACCAGACAGTCTTTGCAGGAGGCAGAGCGCCAGCGGCTCGGGCTGAAACGCCGGCAGCGCCGTGCACGCGGGGAGGAGGCCAGAGAGCAAGTGCGAAGGCGTTGATGATGAGGTCTCGTTGTTCTTGTCAGTTCTGCATGTTCTGCGATTGAAATTCTATCCTCCATATTGGGCAGGGAAGCGACGATGACAGCTCCCTTGAAGAGCAAACATTGAGGCCCAACAACTGCATCTGGTATGTGTGAATCAGCATGTTTTCAGCATGGCCAGGGAGGCTGCAGTTTGTCTTGCGTAGAGGAGTCTGACGCACACCCGTGCGGCAGCCTTGTGAGAGAGCAACATGGCCAACATGCCAGGACCGATGAAAGCTGCAAGCTGTGTTCTTTTGTGAATGGCAGGTCATCTGCCATATCTGCCTGGGGTGATGCTGCAGTGCCTCGCCCTGCGATCTTGAGAGTAACTCCGCGTGTCTTCAAGAGCTGTGCACTCCTCCCTTTGGGGACGGGAGCCTTGATACTTTACTATACTATAATATCTTATAGTATAATATACTATAATATCCTATAATATACTATAATATGCTATAATATACTATAGTATATACTATACTATGCTATTGTGGCCCAGGGGACGAGTGGGGAGATCGAGCGTCTCAAGGCAGCCCAGAGGCCGCTGCAGCTCTCAGGAATGATCTCATTGAGTAGGGAAGCCTCCGAGGACGGCTCGTGATGACCGATTTGATTTGATAATTTGAACTTACTAAACTCAATATTATAAATATAAATAAACTCTATAAACTATAAATATCAGACAATATTGGTGTTGTCGGTCGTATCTCATGTTGCGCCTGGCGTCGGGCGCTGGGAAGAGCTTCCGCTCAGGGGGATGGGGCGCTCAGCCTGGACGGATGCAGCAGCCTCGGTCACAAGGCAGATCTTACTTAAAGCATCATGGGACTCAGTAACTAAGGTTATTATTAAGGTAACTATACTTAGAACTACTTAACTACTTATGGCCCCAATTAAGGTACTTATAACCATACTTACTAAGTCCCATGATCCTCCAAGTAGCCAGACCATCGACAAGTTCTTTGCGAATGCGGTCAATGAGAAGCTTGCAAAATCGTCCATGTAGACTGCAGCTGCATTCTGATCTCCTGGACGTTGGGAAGCTACTCCTTCAACGAAGCGCCATCGACCGAGGACCCAGCTGCCTCCACCGACGTTCCAGCCTAAGATTCCGGCATTGCCAGCCTCAACGGGGTGTAGTACTGGGTGCAGGCAAACGGACGGAAAATGTTCTGCTTGCCGCCACAGGACTTCTACCCATCTTCGCTGGCAGAGGCTACGCAACGTCTCGCCGGCTTCGAGGTCTGAGGGAAAGAGCATCGGGAAGTCACACCTTCTTGCACACTAAGGCATAAAATGAGATAGTGGCAGAGTACACTTGTTTGACTCGGAGAAGAAACATCGAGACAGCACCACTGTCGGAAGCCTGGTCTGGCTTTCAGGAACAGCTTCGAGCCCAGCAAAAGTCACTGCGGCGCCTGGAGCAACAGAAACGGAGCGGTCAGGTGCGATTTTGTGTCTGTGTATGTGGTGCTCAGTGCTGCCTATCTCAGCTCATTCATGGCTGTTCCGAAGCCGCTTCAGGCGGATGATGTATTGCTTGCAGAGCATGCCTTGCTGAACCAGGGTGCCTTGGCAAGCTGGTGCAAGTTGTGCGATTGAGACCTGCTGCCTAGATCCCTCAAGCCAAAGAAGTACTGTAGCATAGTCCCACAAGGGTCAACAAGTGTTCCAGCTATAAAGTGATATAAGGATAGGAATGATGAGAACGACAGCCATTAAATGGGGGTTTCCGAAAATAGGGGACCCTAAAATAGTACCCTAAATAATAGGATCCCTATTGTAAGGACCCCAAAATAAGGTACCCTAATTTTCGGAAACTCCCAAATGCCTGCAGGTGCCCTGGAGGCCTTGGCAGCTGAGCGTGGCCGCTGCCGGCGACAACTCCAAAAGCTCTTGGAGGCCGTGTCTGGGGTCTAGGGCCAGTTTCTGGGGTTTAAGGGTTTAGGTTTTGGAGGTTTGGGGTTTGGATTGGGGTTTAAGGGTTTAGGTTTTGGAGGTTTTGGGTTTGGGTTGGGGTTTAAGGGTTTAGGTTTTGGAGGTTTGGGGTTTGGGTTGGGGTTTAAGGGTTTAGGTTTTGGAGGTTTGGGGTTTGGGTTGCTGTGGCGTATCGGGCTTTAGACAGATCAGGTGAACGCAACACTAAATGTGGAACCTTTATGCTTCCAGAGCGGGTCAGTGGCCGTTGCTCAGACAGACACATTCAGAAAAGTGAGACCACAGCCACTGTTCGTTGGTTCAGGGTTTAGAGTTTAGGGTTTAGGGTTCGTAGTAGCGGCTGGAGCCCTTTGAACCGCAGGTGGCAGAGGCTGAGGGCTGGTCAGAAGACCAGCGAGCAGCCTACGACCAGCTGGTGGTGCCTTGGATGCAACGCCTACTGCAAGCATGATCCATGCTGTGCATGAGGTATTCCTGAGAGCTTCCGAGGCGCAATGTCAGCGGTTGGAGGAGTCCTTCAAGTCGCTGGACCAGACAGCAGAGATGCTGCAACAAGGCACCGAGGAGGCGAGAGCATATCGCAGTCCATCAAAAAGTGCTTTCTCCATGCGTGTCTCCTTACCGCCACAGCCAGGTCGTCGCTGCCCCTGGCGCCACGTCGGCGATCGAGGCGCTCAAGGCCGCACTGGCGGGCAAAGTCGACGATCCGGAACTGCGACTGGGCAGAACGGCACCAGTTCTCGCGACCGCTGGCATTCGCGTGCGTGCACTGCCATTCTTTTGGGGACCAATGCCGATGCATCTAGGCGCGCAGCCTTGGATGTGGCCCTGAAGCGCCTGGCCAGCTTTGATTCGGATCTGGAGCAGCAGCGTGCAGCCCTGAAGAGGCCAGCAAAGGGACAGGAAGGATCAGCTCAGATTGTAGAGACACAGGGAACCGAGATCGGTGCTTGTGGCCAAGCTGCTGCGCAAAGCCTGAGTGAAGGCGGCGAGTCCGGTCGTCGAGCTCCACAAGCGGCCCGGATGCCACGGAGCTTTCTGCGCTGGTGGAGCTCATCGACGGGCGAAGCGGGGCCTTGTCGCAGTGCGAAGCACTTTGGCTTCATCGAGAGCTTCTGTGCTGCTGTGAGCCTGTGTGACCGGAGATGACCTGAGGATTTCGCCCACAAGCTTCCGTCAGAGCTGTGGCAGCTCATCTTGTCCTTGCAACTTGGTGACAATGTCTGGAGGTGCTCAGCAGTCTACTCACAGAGCGAGCGCGCTTCAGGTGGCGAGGGAAGCTTACAGACGACCTGCGGCACCTGCTGGAGACAATCCTTGGCCCAGATGTGGTGCAGGACCCAATGCTTGCCAGCAGCACATGCCAATGTGATGGCGGTTGTGACAGCGCCTTTTTGATGCTGAAGTCTCTCGCCATCTGGTGAACTGTGCTGTCCGATTGAGATTTTTACTCTCCTTTTCAGGACGATGCCTCTGAAGATGGAGGGGATGGAAGACGGAGCAGGCCGGAGAATTCTATTTCAGCGCCCTGCCTTGGACGAGTCTTGTATGGTCTTGTGGGCAGTGTTTCCCTCCGCCCAGGCTAAGCTTCAATCGGGACGAGCCCGTGCATTCCTCAAGCTGTGATTGCCGAGTGATGCGTTTTTGTGTGGAATCTGAAGCTCGCAGTCTGTTTTTGACACACGAATGGTATCCTCACGATCTCCGTCAATGCTTGACCATGCCATGAGACGAGGTCGACACAGATGCAGCTCTGAGGGAAGCACGGCGCCGCATCCTGGATTGAATCATCGAGACTTCCAGTTCAAGACTGGAGAGCAGAAAGTCACTGACAAATAAAGAAGTGACCTTGCTACTGGCACCGCGAGGTCTGATGCAGCTTGCCGAGGAGTGTAGGGGTTCGGCGTACTGCGACAGCCCCGCGATTGTTGCCGGTGCGCTCTCGAAACACTTGTTGCCGGCTCATAGCATTCTTGGCCGGGGATCACAGCAGTTGGCTTCGCACTCCAAACCCACATGCCTGCTGCTGCGACTTGCGTCCTCCGGCTCGTGAGGAGGAAGCGCGGCAGCGAGCGAGACTGACGCGCCGTCGGAAGCAGCAAGTAGGGGACGAGGAGCAGGCCGAGGTTTTGAGGGCCGAGGGCGCTGCGGAGCACGGACACGCCCTGACACGCCAGGTCGGCCCCGGCTCTCCGGATGATCCTGCGAGCCGCTCCCGCAGGCGCAGAGACCACCTGAGGGCCCTCGCCCTCCCACGAACTCGAAGTTATGGGCGGCCATGAAAAATGCACAGTCTTGGACACGAAAGCCTTGCTGCATGTCTGAAGGCTGCATGGATCAGTGCAGACTTACAGCCCCAACCGCGTGCAGATATGTCAAGGTGCCAAAACTTCACATGCCAGGCTCAAAGTGAAACCGGAGTTTGACAACGAGGAGCACCTGTTTGCCACTAGCTTCCTGCGTAGATCGGCTGCTCCAAAGTGCTGGTGGACTGGTGGGTTCAGCAGGAAGCACGCCGCGCTGTCGCGGAAGCTGCCCGACGCCTGGCAAACTTTGAGGCATTTGGGCACTCGCGACTTCTCGATCTTCTCGCATCTTCTCGCGATATGTCTACATCCACGAACGCAGGCTTAAGATCAACTGCATCAGTGGCAGTGAGAGACTGCATGTAGGCTACCACTTCATGCTTCTGTGCGTGCTTCTGTGTGCAGGCCCCAAATTCCACGGTCTCAGCCGCTCCGTGTTGGTGCAGGACCAGCTTGAGCTGCAGCGCTGTGGCCTTCAGCGTCGCCGGGTGCAGAAGCAGAGTGGCGAGGCCTGGGCCTCGGTCTAGGCACGAAATTCACCGTGTCGCGGCAGTCATGGTGCTCGACATGCACCCCTGTGCTCTTTGGAGTCAAGCGTGTCGAAATGCCAGAATCGACAGTAGTCGGGTTTGTAAGGCAAGAAACCAGGTCGGTAGATGGGCTCTGCAGAATGAGGTCGACGACGTCACTCTGTTGGGATATGCGCTCCTTCATCACGGCGGCTTATCTTTATGATGCCGATGTCGGATCTTTCGCATGTTTCAGCCGGGAATTCGAGGCGAGCTTGAATCGCTGGCTGCCGAGCGGCAGGGCTGCCTCTCCGACTGCGACCGGCTTCTGCAGGTGCCTGGGATATCCTCGCGCGACGCTTTGGCTTTCGCTTCTTTGAGGTTCATGGGTAGTTATAAGTGAGGTTACAAGTAAGGTAACAGTCTATAGTTACAACCCATATTTGGGGACTTATAACCCCACTTATAACTACCCATGAACCTCCAAGTTTGCTTGGGCAAAGGTGGCTTCCAGGGAGGGCTGGTCGAGCGAGGACGTCGGCTCGTGCGAGCAGCTGGCCGCCTCTCGGATGCTAACGAATTCTGAAAGATTATTTTTTAATGTAGATTATACATATAATATATATATATATATATAATATTATAAGATGTATAATATAATACTGAGGACCTAGAAAAGAGCTTCTTCCTTTCCCCCCCCTCTGTCGCTACTGCAGCTTTTCGCTCGAGGCCCGCTGCCGCGACTTGGATGACTCCTTCCGCTCCTGTGCGCAGACAGCCGCGCAGCTTAAGCAGGACGCCTCAAAGGCCGGGACAGAAGTCTGAATGTTGTTAAGTCGTGATTTAGTCTCAATGCCCCCTACTTATCCAGCCTCTCGCCGGATAACGTGAAGGCAGACAGCCGTGTCAATCGTGCACGTCTGTCGGGATATCTCTTAACTTGGCCAGGCGGTGCCTTTGCGCTTCGAAGACTCAGAGCGGCAACCGCGCAGAAGAAGCTTCAGAATTTTCTTGGAGAAGCTGCTAAACACAGCATAGCCTCTTCAGGGTCTGAGGGTGTCCAGAGGTTTCGCGGTTTCGCGAGCTTTCGGCCATTCTTAGACCGTTGCAGCCGAGGCAGGCGGCTCTGGAGGAGGCCTTGCGCCGCGTGGCTCGCTTCGACCACGATGTGGAGGCACAGCGCGAGGCACTTCGGAGGCCCGAGATGCAGAAATATGCGGAACGATGCAGACATAATTATAATTATAATTATAATTATAATTATAATATAATATAATATAATATAATATAATATAAGATAAGATAAGATAATATAATATAATATAATATAAGATAAGATAAGATAAGATAATATAATATAATATAATATAATATAAGATAATATAAGATAATATAAGATAATATACTTCGGCCAAAGCGAGGCGACGGAGGAAAGGTGGCACAGGAGAAGCCGCCGTGGATGCTGTGCTTGCCTCCCTCTTGGAGCAGCGCAGGGAGGCCAGGCTCCAATGCGAGGCCGGGCCGAGCTGCTATGGAAATCTGCAAGACCCGTGGGCATGGAGTTACTGTGGAGCCACACTTTCCTGTCTGGTGCTTAGTAGGGAATGGGGGAATGGGTTATAGGGACTACTATAAGGGACCTTAAGGGACTATCATAGGGATCCATTCCCCCATTCCCTACTAAGCACCAGACACTTTCCGAAGCTCTCCGCATCCCGCAAATGTCAGGAGCTGGGCCGGGACTCGCATTCTGAAGCTTGGAGCCTCATTGACTCCCTGCTCCTTGGATCCTAAACCCTATAAACCCTAAACCCTAAACCCATTGACTCAGGGGCTTGGAAGGGTGTAGCATGAAGCTCAGTCGCCAGAATCTTGACTCAGTGACCTGGCTCTTGAGAGCGCTCGCCCAGAATCGCCAAGGTGGAGTGGCAAGCTGACGGAGAGTTTAGAGCAGCTGACTCTCCATGTCTCGGTCCGGGTCCAGGCGCCCTTATGCTCTTTCCTCTGTGGTCTCTGCTGGTGACGTGACGTCCCTGGCAGGAGGCTTCGTCTGAGGACAGCCAGAAGAGTAGCAGGCACGGATGACATCTCTGCCGAGCGGACACCTTGAGATTTTGGGACAGATTTTTGATGCCTAAGACCCGCCTGAGAGCTTCAGCTCCGTGGGCCCAAAGCCATCCACAGGCAGCCGGGCCGAAGCGGTGCTGTGCCAGTCCAAGTCTTCGGCGCAAAGGGATAACTTTGCGGACTTTGCGATTCTGTGCTAGTGCTTGAGTTCGGGATAATTCGGGTTCAGCAGTTTCAGGCTTTGGGTTCTGTACGGGTTTTTGTAGACGTGTGGGAATAGGAGAGACGTGGCGTGTTTTGAGATTGAGGTTGCGAGAAGGGCGGGATGTCGACTCGAATCGTTGAGAGAACGAGCACATGGCCAAGAGCAAGTGTCTGAGGTTGTTGATTGAAGGATGCATCTCAGAGGCTTCTTGAGGTTAAGGTTTCTCGATGTTTCTCGTTAGGGGGACGCGTCGCCCACACGTCACTGTCAAGAGTATGGGGAAACGGCCAGAGCACATTTGGAAAACCCAGGGCCTCTTTGAGGGCCGCTGCTGGTATTTGCACATTATAATAGTATAGTATACCCCCAAAAAGACGCCCCTACATTAGGGTGCGATACTTCAACTGGCGGGTGCCGAGGTGGATGCGTCAGCGGAGATGGCCGAAGCGCGCAGACGCAACTCGGCAGGAGCACCCATAGGCCCCATAGTAGTTCCTTTTTGGGATTACCTTTTTGGATTCTGTTTATGAGCCCCAGAAAAGAAGTACTTTAGGGCCTATGGGCAGTTGTTGGCAATCCGAATGATTCCAAGCCCGGACCAGCCACTGCTGCGCAACGCCACACTCCGAAGAAAATCTTCAATCCTTAGCAGGTTTGGCTCAGCTGTCGGAGGACGCGAAGCGATGAGCCTTTTTTGTTGCCTTGGCACTCGTGGCTTAGTGCAGCGTGCTTCACCTTGAAGTGGAGAGTCGAACTTCTCCAAACTGTAAGCCTAGAGTTGTTCGGATGTAGCGATTCGGTCTCTCGAAAGTAGGGGTTTTAGGTTCATGACTTTCAGGTTTTCAGGGCTTCAGGGTTCAGCTTTCAGGTTTGAGGGCTTTTGTGGCTTTAGAGGGATTCAGGGCTTCAGGGTTTGGGTTTCGGGGCTTTGGGCTTTCAGTCTGGGTGTCTTGAGGAGGGTTCAGGGTTCCGGCCTTTAGGATTTAGGGTTCAGGGCAAGTAGGACAACTCCATAAAGCTCAGAAACACCCGAAGCCCAAGAAGTCCTTCAAGCCCGAAAGCCCTAAAAGCCGTATAAGAAGCCTATAAAGCCGAACAAAAAACCTCTACTTCAGAGCCTCTAAGAGCCCATCTTCCTAGATTCTACCTAGATATAGAAGCCATAATAAGGAAGCCTAACAAGGTGGGTCTTTTCGGCTACAGGTAAGCAGTCCTTTGAGCCTCCGAAGCTCCGCAGGATGCCGAGCGACAGCGACTCGGCCTCCGTGCCAGGCGCCGCCGGGGCAAAGCTGAGGAGGTGCGCCGGCAGGGTTTAGGGTTTAGGGTTCAGGGTTTAGGGTTTAGGGTTTGGGATTTAGGGTTTAGGGTTTAGGGTTTAGGGTCATGGGGGATTTTACCGTTGAGGGTTCCAGGATTTCAAAGTTCCGCCAGTCAAGGTCGCAGGGCGGCCGGAGGATCGACCACCCCTCGAATAATCCTGAAAAGAGTAGCGGCGCTTGCAAGCAGTATTGGAAGGAATCAGTACTCGTAAGTTGTCACTGCGAAAGGCAGACGTTAAATTAGAAGTGGTGCCCGCTGCAGCCCTTCTCCAACGATGTTGCCTGTTTTCGTGGGGGTTAGTTCATCAGTAGAACGGAATCCGGCCACAGCCGCCCGCAGGCCTTTAATCTTGGAGGGGAGCATTATTGGGGGTCTTTTGGGTTAGGAGTTTCGTGGTTCACGGTTATGTTGGTTGAGGGTTCAAGTTTTTGATGACTGTAGCTTTCAGGGTTTTGGGGTCAAGGGTTCAAAGTGAGGGGGAGGGGGGTGTTGGGAATTCGGGGCTTAGGGCAGCGAAGTTGAGGATTGGGGGGTTTCGGAATTTCGGCTTACGGTTTAGGGGCCCGGGTTCCGGTGCTTTTTCAGAGTTGTTCGGTTCCACGTGAGGTGCATAGGAGTCCAGTATACTGAGGTCCAACCGCAGAAGTGCTGCAAGCAGCGATGAACAGGAAGGCATGAACGACTAAACGAGCAAAGGCAGTTAAGGACGAGAACAGGGAAGATCTCCCCAAAGCAACAGCTCACGATCATGTTACGAAGGCTGTCAAGGACGAACTTGAGCAGCTCCTCGGCTGAGTTAGTAGTCTTAATTACTATGATTACTGGTATTGTTTCTATGATTACTGTTCTTATTGTTACTAGTAGTATGATGATTAATCTTATTATTGTAGCAGTCTTTTTGGCATGCCATGGCAGTAGTCCGCCAGTTGAAGCTGAGGATAGCAGCATCTGGTGCGGAGTTTGGAGCTTTGGCAGTCGAGCATTGTGAAGGCCAGCAAGCCTCCACATGCTGCATGACACATGAATGTGATTTCTTCTCGCTGTTCGTGTGGCCCCCTCGAGCTAGCTACTTGCTGCTCTTTTGTTTCGTGTTGCTAGCTAGCTACTATCATACTAGCACCAATGCGGCTACTGCTGCTGCTGCTGCTGCTGCTGCTGCTGCTGCTGCTGCTGCTGCTGCTGCGACTTCGACAGCGACGGCGACAGCGACAGCGCCTTCGACTGCTACTGCTACTGCTACTGCTGCTGCTACTGCTGCTGCTGCTACTACTACTACTACTGCTGCTGCTACTGACTGCTACTACTACTACTACTACTACTACTACTACTACTACTACTACTCCTGCTGCTGCTGCTACTACTACAACAACGACTACTTCGACTGCGACCGTTGCTGCTGCTACTTGCTGCTGCTACTACTACTACTACCACTACTACTACTACTACTACTACTACTACTACTACTACCACTACCACTACTACTGCTACTGCTACGAATGTTTTGCTGCCAGAATGAAATCGTGAGCACTAGTCTCATGCGGTGCTTGTGCAAAGCAGGGCTTGAACTTTGCAACTCAGCGCTCATTCCGCAGGCCTCCAAGATCAGGAAAAGTCTCTCAGCGAGGTCCGGGCCCCAGAGTTATCAACGCAAGGCATGGGTCGAATTATCAGAGTTATCATGCTATATCATGCTTGACAGGATAGGTAGGTAGATGCAGCTTCTGGAGGCCCGCTGCTTTGCTCAGGTTATGCAGAAAGACTCTGAAGCCATGGACGAGATTGAAGCCTGGAGACAGCTTGTTGGGCTCGAAGAGCTGCAGGCGATGAAGGAAAGAGAGATTGCACAAGGGAGCATGGAAGCCAGATTGTCTTAATTCGTGAAGATGGCCCGTATGAATCGAACCTGTCTGCTCTGTGTCAACTTCTGCATCTGGGAAAGAAAAGGAGGCGCGACCCAGTTCCTGTTTTTGCTCGCAGGCTGCGGCCTCCAAGATGTCTGAGCGGCTGCAGGACGAGGAGAGTCCTAGTAGAGTCGTTGCTTTCGTCAGGGATCCGCGGTGTCTTCTGGCAAGGCAACTGGCAAGACGGTTGGGGACCTCACAGGGCTGAGTCCGTCGCCATCACGGTTGCCGCCTGTCAGCGAGCATGCCTTGTAATTTGACGTCCGGTCACAGCAGAGGAAGGGCTCTGTAGTGGTACAGTACAACAACCAGCAAATCAACAGCGGTAGCCATTCTCATTTTGTTCATGTCCTACTAGAAGGCATCAAATTGTGGCAGCGATAGCAGCTGAAGCAGTAGTGGTTACGGTGGTAGTGGTCGTCGTCGTCGTCGTCGTCGTCGTCGTCGTCGAAGACTGTAACGATGCAGGAACAATGCCTCGAGTTTGCATCCAGCTGTCAGTTCAGAGTATCGAAAGGATGCTCTTTCCTTCGGCAGCGCACAGTACACGCGACGATGTTTGTTTCGGACAACAGCAGTGTCTAGCGACTGAGGAAGCGCCAGGGCACCAAAGGCGACTTCAGCACAGACACCAGTGCTGCCAAGCAGCAGTGCGAGGAAATGAAGGTGCAGCTTCGTATCTGCAACTAGTTTTCTGGACATGACAATTGCAAGGAAGGTATGCGTGAAGGCCAGAAATAGTATGCATCACGGTGACTTCCACGCTCAGAATTCGGAAGATGTGCCGTTCGGGAATGATCAATCTGGCAGGCCCGGCTGCTGGAACTTCGCGAGGAGGAAGAGGAGACCGGGAAAGTGGCATCGACCCAAAGCCGCTCTCAAAAACCAGATCTTTGCTCTTCTACGCTCTCTGCTCTGTTCCATTCCCACGGCTAGTCAAGTCTTCTCATGAGAAGTGGCGGTTCTGTTGTCCCTAAACCCTAAACCCTAAACCCCAAGCGGGGATGACCTTGTTTGAAGGAGCGGCAGCGGCTTCTGCTACAGCGGCGGCAGCGGCGGAAGCGCGAGGCTGGCGAACGAGCCAAGAAATGGGAGTTTCAGAAAAATTAGGGTTTAGGGTTTAGGGTTAAGGGTTTAGGGTTAAGGGTTAAGGGTTTAGGGTTTAGGGTTTAGGGTAAACCACATATGGGAGTTTCAGAAAATTAGGGGTACCTTATTTTGGGGTCCTTATAATAGGGATCCTATTGTTTAGGGTACNNATTTTCGGAAACCCCCAAATTGTGCCGCATCGTAGCAACAGCTCGTTGCTCGGCCTGGTGTAGCTGGTCAAGACGGCGACTCGACAGAACGCAGTTACGCTTCCCACACCCCCAGGGTCCTAGGCTTCGTGTTTGAGATAGGGATGAAAGCCATGAGAGCTCCAGCCCCTAAACCCTAAACCCTAAACCCTAAACCCTAAACCCTAAACCCTAATTTCCTTATTAAGGTTGTCGGAGCTCGGGTTTC
>CAJNDV010028014.1:18113-34190 GCA_905221635.1 Symbiodinium sp. CCMP2456 | reverse complement strand
AGGGTTTAGGGTTTAGGGAATGCAGCAAGCAGAGGGCGTTTGCAGGAATTCCGGAAGTTCGTAAAAGCAGCTACTTGTAGTCACGGCTGGGCAGCTATGAGTCTATTAAACTCTGCCACACTTGTCTACCCTTTTTGGGGTGCCCAGGTTGTTGCTCAAGGCCCACGAGCCTTGGCTGAAACAGATCCCGTGTCTCTTTTCAGGCGAAGGCTCCGAGAAAGTCCGCGAATCTCTGCTGGCATCTGCTCAAGAAGTCAAGATCTTATGTAGCTTACTATCACATGTGTGAGGTGAGCAATGCTTCATCGGTGTACTTTCCTGCTGGCCCTCTGCTTTTTCAAGGGAGGTGGAAGCATTTCCACCAGCTGCAAGACCCTTGGCTGCGGAGGCCGCGATAACACGTGCTCGTGCACCACATCTTGCTGGAGCTTTTCGTCCTGCTGTGACGACTATGGAACTGTTTGCCCAGAGCAGTCGCCCACCATACAGTTGGGAGACGTGAATATGCTCATAACGACAGACCTCCACTCCTGGATTGAAGGCCGCACCCACGAGTCACTCCTGAACGCGTCATTGGCTCATGTGGTTTCAGCGTTGGACCATCTGCGGAAAGCAGCTGATGTAGAGAAGCGAGATGTGTTCTTCTTCGATAACGGAGACATCAACGATGGAACTGGTCTTTCAGCAACTGCCCCTGATCATGTGGAATTCTTAGCTCCAGTGATGCAGAGCGCGCGCTATGACGCCCTCAACCTGGGCAATCACGAGCTTTATCAGCGCAATGGCCACGGCATAGTCACTCGGTTCAGGGTCATTGAGGGCAATGCACAAAAAGCGAGAGTGAACCTGCCGGCCTCCGCTGAGTCTGAGGTCGAGGGTCCTGCCTGCCCGGTCGTTGGACTGAATGAGTCGGGTTACATCGCTTCTTGGCAGGGCCGTGGCTTTGGCAGCAGGAGCCTAGAACCACCTAGAGTTCAGAGTCTAGCGATTCGAACCCGCGAAAGCTGTCTAATTCTGTCCGAGGGTGATGTGGGAAGTTCGTGGAAGTTCAACATCGCAGGGGCTGGAACCGGCTAGAGTAGGTGTGTGGGGCAAGTGTGGGAAGTCATGGCACAAGAACTCAAGGAGACATGTGAAGGGGTCGCTCTCGCACGGCTTTGTTGCTTGCAATGCCAAGTCGCGGCCCAGGATACCTGACCTCGAATGTGGTTTGGTCCTCGACACAACAGCCAATTGGAAACCGCTACGCTGTTGTCGAGGGGAAGTTCGGGACTAAGCTCTTGGTTTTCGGATTCCTCTACAACATGGAAGACCATTGCGATGCCGTGAGCGTGTTGGATGTGGAGCAAACACTGGCTTCCAAATGGTTCATCGAATCCTTGAAGGCCGGCTGTTGGCAGCCCATAGCAGGCCGGCCCCATGCCCCACGACAGGTTAGCTCCATGCCTTCTTTGCTTCCAGGCGCATCGTACCCTGTGCGATGGAGTTGTGGTCCTTGCGCATATGGACTTCCGTGATGCCCTGGTTGACAAGATTTGGGCTGCTGTCCGCCAGGGCATGGGGCCTTCCAAGCCTATCCAGATTCTTGCAGGCCACTCGCACATCCGTGGGTACAGGCGTGGGCCCACCGTTGTCATGCGGACGACACGCCAGTGCCCATGCTTGATCCTCGATCGCCGTGTCGTGAAGTCGAGATATGTCAAGATCAATGTGGAGTCCTACAGTCTTACGCACTGCATCCCCTCTACTAGTCAGAGGGTGCATACAAAACCTGCTTATGATCTAGTCGACTGCTCGACATCCGACACTTCTAGATTAACTTGTCAGGATCGCAGCTATTCAGAATTACTCTCCTTGTGTCTGCGACACAGGACATGTTCGAATGTTGCGTCAGGCGCCTCGACAGCCACGCTTCTGACGCTCGGCTGCAGAGTGCTTATGACCACTTGTATCTACTTGTAAGGGCGGATCCCTGACTGGCACTGCTAACACAGAATGGCTGATTCAGTCGTCCAAAGGTCTTCGAGGCAGGATGCAAGCTGGACACGGAACCTTGGCAGAAGGTGACGGATCTTTGCAGGAAGACTGTGAGTAGGCAAGAGATGCCCATACTAAGGTTGGGTTTCTGTCCTACTCCTTTGAAGCGAATGGGCTGCGCATCGACCACTCTAACATTACGGGCAACGTCCAGCAGCTTGCAGGCGAGGAGGGCGAATACTCGGAAAGGTCGAGTAGATTCAGAGATCCAAACAGACCAAGGTTTAGGGTTTTGGGTTTAGGGTTTGAGCAAGAAATGGATCATTCAATCTTTGAAGCTTGCCAAGCAGTGCTGCAGCGAAGCGAGGTGCAGTGAATCGCAGTGTGTCGAATTTGTCCACTGCCGCGGGCGCGCGGACAGCACATGCTATAAACACGGCGCGTGGCAGAGCCGGCAGTGATGCTTGGACACAGCCGAAACGAGATATTCAGTTTAGCGTTGTGAAGCAATAGCCAGCTCCCATCCTGGGTTTTGCGACTTGGTTCACGCATGGAGGGATCTCGCTCGTAATTACCTTGCTTGTGCTTGAGTGCCGAGAAGGTGGATCCCCTTTGTATCTAATCTGTGCAGGATTTCAGATCGCTGGTTGGACTTGACTGGATTTGATGTGCACGCAGCCTGGCGACCGTTTCAACTGCGCTCTAAGGACCAATTCCTTGGATGTGCATCGCAGAGATACCGGTTGCTTGGCCCTTTGGACAACAACTCTCTGCTGCTTGGACGAATTTGCATCCAAAATGCTTTTTTGACACTGAAAGCAGGACAGGCAAATCGATGTTGGTCGTAGGGGCTTCATAGATCTGAGCATCTCAGCCCGACGGCGTAGCCTTGGTCAGGTGGACGTTGTACATGAACCAAGTGCTGCCCGGAGCGCTCTTGGACACCCCAAGCTCTCAAATCGCAATCATTGGGGACGGAACACTGAGCTACGACATCTTTCCGGGACCTGTCAATGTCGATGACGTCTACAAGGCCTCTCCCTTTGCAAACTTTTGGCTGAAGTTGGAGAGCATCCCGGGCTCTGATGTGGCCAAGCTCTTGTCTGAGCTGATTTATCCCACGAAGTATGACCTGCCTCCATACTTCATCACCGGTGCTCCCGTCCCGTCCTCGTCTTATGATCTTGTCTTCTGCGAATATGACACAGAGGCCATTGTTGGCCGGCTGTCGAAAATTCTTGGAAGACGCTTAGAGGCCAGGCTTTACAAGCCTCTGCTTAACACTTCTAGTGTGCTGAACAAATGGTTCGAAGGGCAACCATGCGCAAGCCAGGAGCTTCTTGTGTAGCCAGCTGGGAGGGCTCCGGTACCTTAGCTTGTACATACTTACCGGTGGATTTTGCTGCCCGCCTTCTCCTCTCTCTGTGCTTGAGGGGTGCCGAATACCGACCGCGAGTGAGAGCGGCGTAGATGAGCGTCCGTCTCCGACGTGAGACTTGCAAAGTGGGCCGAGCGCATTCCGCACAGGCTGTAGGCAGACTGCGAAGGGGGAAAAGTCCTTGTCGGTCTGTTGTCATCTCCTAGTCCCAGTCCTAGCGCCAAGCGATTGAAGAGAGCTCATGCTAAATCGCAGGTCCGAGCTTCTTGCAGCACTCTACCCACCGAACCCAGCGTTCGAAAGGAACCATGCAAGAGTGAAGTCGTGTGTCTCAGTATCATTGCCAAGGAATGCCTGGTCGATGGCCAAAAAACGGAGGAGGTTCAGGCCTGGATCCCAGGAGGGTTAAGTGAGTTAAGTGCATGGCATTCGGTGCAAGTGGGTATTCTTTCAGTGGCAGTCGGAGCAAAGGCAGTCCATTGGGAATTTGTCACTTGTCATCCGCCGTCTCTGTGCGTCCTCGTCGACTGCGCCTCCGATGCAGGAGCTGCGTCAGAAACTGCGGGAGCTTCGCGCCGAAGGCTCCGAGGAGGCCGTGTCGAAAGAGGCGCGCAGCTTGCGGATTTTGATTGGGGTCGCTTCTGGTCAGCTTCGCCGTTGACAAGGTGCCTGAGGGTTACGGTGGAGTCAAAAGCGCAGTCTGCAGATTTCGTCTCGTCCACTTCCAAGTTGCCAGCCTCATACCAGGAACCGCCAGAAGCTGCGCAGCTGCCCGAACCGGAGCCGGCGAAGCCACCCAAGGAACCTCCGAAGGACTTTGCTCGTGGCGCATGATAAAGCCCTAACGGTCGCATCTGACGGCCCTGTCAGCTGACGGCACAGGGTTCTACGGCTTCCTTGCCAGGAGGAGCTCTTGGCGGCTTTGGCCGCCTCCGAGCAGCGGACGGACTGGGTGCACTTGCTGCAGAAAGTCGCTTCGAAGACAGACAGAACCCTCTGTCGCCTGCGCTCATGAAGAGAGAACCTACAACCACAGGATATGGGAGTTTTCCGAAATTAGGGTACCTTATTTTGGAGTCCTTGTAATAGGGATCCTACTATTTAGGCTACTATATTAGGGTCCCCTCTACCTTATAATAGGGATCCTATTATTTAGGGTACTATATTAGGGTCCCCTATTGTCGGAAACCCCCATGTGTCTCCAGTGATAAGGTCAGCTCCATGGCCGCAGACCTGCTCTCGCAGCTTGAAGCCTCAGCCTCAGCTCAGGTCCATGCTCTGCTATTGGCTCACTAGCCTTTAGGGTTTAGGGTTTAGGGTTTAGGGTTTAGGGGTTTAGGGGTTTAGGGTTTAGGGGTTTAGGGGTTTAGGGTTTAGGGGTCGGTTTAGGGGTTTAGGTTTTAGGGTTCTTTTCATACATTGAAAGCCTCGGCAACTCTGACTCTTCCGTTCTGTCAGGAGGTCTGCAGTCCAGATCAGCACCACAGTCTGAGCTGAAGAAGCCTCGTAGCGCAGACCCCTGCAACTGCTCTCATGGGGTGTGCTTTGTGTTTTTTCCTAGGAGAACCAACTTCTTGCCGTGTTTGCTTAGTGGATGCAGCCCAGTTTCAAGCGTGTAGAGAACCGTTCATTGACGGCATTCCTGCTGGGTTCAGCAGGTCCCAAACCAATCCCAGAGAGAGAAATGAGGGTTCACATCCGGCAGACTGGTGCGAAGGTGGTCTTCGAGGACCGCAATCAGAAAGGTGTCCACCTTGGAAGCGCTGTGGCCGCCATCGTTGACAGGCCTGCTGACGTCGAATACATGCGCTCTTGCCTTTTCTGTCTATTTCGTGTTATCGTCGTCGTTGTCGTGGTTCTGCTTCCGGGTGTGGTACGTTATGGATTTTTTTTTGTAGCTGTCGTGGTCCGGTGATGGTGATGGTTCTTATTGCGGTTGGTTGTCGTCGTGGTCGTTGTTGTCGTTGTCGTCGCTGTTGTCTTTGTTGTCGTTAGTCGTGCCCGTCGTGGTCGTCCTTATTGTGGTCGTCGTCGTCGTCGTCGTCGCGGTCGTTGCCGTTGGCGTTGCTGGTTGCTGCTGCTGCTGCTGCCGCCGCCGCCGCGGCTGCTGCTGCTGCTGCACGCATGCAGATGTCACATTGCTGCCGAGCTTTGGTCATGTCGACGAGCCTGCGACTGCAGGTGGCGCGTTCAGCTGCCCAAAGAGACTGCTGTAGAGTTGGAGGAGGCAGTCATTGGAAGCCGTAGCTGTGCAACCGTTGCATCACCTGCATCAATAACTCACTGCTAAAGAGCGATTCTGCTCTGCAGGCAGCTTCGGGCAGCATGGAATGCCTCAATCGACTCGGCGATGCGGCACAGCAGGACCCTACACATGCAAACGGTTCTTCAGTGAATTTGCCTGGCCGAAAATTCTTCAGCTATATTATCAGAAGAGTGAACGTGTGCTTGTGCTGCGCAAGGCAATGGCCCAGCAGGCAGTGTCGTGCCCTCGCCGAGACATAGCGACGTGTGCAGTCCGCTTTGGCAAAGTTGAGGAAGGCTTCGTTTTCCAACGAGCAAATCGGAGATAATGGGAATCCGAATCGGCGACGAGTGGCGGAAACAGAGCGTCCGCGTGACTAGAGACGAGTGTTGCAGGTGGTTACTGGGGAGGAGCGTGACTTACTGCTTGGCAGCTGGCGAAGCCAACTGGTCGGAGCTGCGCAGGCCTGGGTTTTCTCTACAGGTGATTATGCATGGCGCAGCTGTTCAACCCAGTAAGATGTGGCAGACCACATGCTCCTCGCAGGAGACCGAGAAGCAGTCGTCGAATGAGCAAGAGGACGTCCCGACCTGCTCGGAATTTGGGTCTCTAGATCCGCGGGTTCCAATGAGTAGCTACGGCCCAGGCCAAGCCCTCAAGCACCTGTACTTAAAGGAGCACGGGACTTAGTAACTTATAACTTATAACCATACTTACTAAGTCCCATGATCCTCCAAGTAGTTTTCTGAAATCTCAGTGTCAAGAGTGGAAGTGTTCAGGAGATGCGTGCTCGTGCTTTGGCCCGGCGCAGGGAGCGGCAGGAGAAAAGGGCGAAGGCCCAGCTACGCTGCTACGCCGCTGCGCCAACTGCCAGTGACGGTAGGGAGGAGATGGTACCCTAAACCCTAAACCCTAAACCTGATCGTTTGATGTTGAGCTTCTCGGGCTGATGCCTTCATGGGAGGCCACGTCGGAGACCCAGAAGCGCCAGTCCCGCTGGAGGGTGCGACCTCGTTCCAGCTTGCTTAGCATGGTTGCATGGCCAGCTTTCTGGTTGCTGTTGGCGCAGATTCCCCAGTCCTGAAGCTAGTAGCTTACAGCTGGTAACTCGTAGGCTTAGATTCCGCCATGGTAAGACACAGGAACCCGCTTACAGTCCGTTTGATTTGAACATGCGGCTCGCTGCTGTGCCACCAGCCCCAGCCTAGAGTTGCGGCCCCGCTATGGAGGGAGACCGCCCAGGCACGGATTGATTTTCCCCAGATCGAGCCTGTGCCTGTGCCCAACATGCACCAGCTCAGCAAGCCTGAAGCATGCTAGTCTGCTAGTGTGCTTGTTCTGGTTTGTGTATAGAATGGCGGTCTAAACAGCCCTTCCCATCTGTAGTCTTGCGCAGCACTCTCATAACCTCCCTACCAACACACAAACTGGGGCCATGTAGTTGAGTAGCGCTGCAGGGTAGCTTCTCCATGCGAGGTGGAGCAGATGGGGCCGGACGTCGAAGAGCGCGACTGCTCGTCGCTCGCTTATCTGAGCGTGCTGGGCGTCGGAAATTATTTCCATGATTTCTCCAGGGGGCACCAACGTCAGTTCATGTTGAACGGTTGCCTCGCCACTCCTAGATTCCTAGATTCAGTCCTCAGCACGGCCAACTTTCCTGTTGGCTTTCATGTCTCAAACTAATAGCAGTGTGCCTCAGTGCTACGTTTGCTAAGGTTACGGTTGGCAGCATAGTCGCTGCAGCTGCAGGAACCTTAGCCGTCCGATTTTGCAG
The DNA here is from genome assembly GCA_905221635.1 of Symbiodinium sp. CCMP2456. Lineage (NCBI taxonomy): Eukaryota > Dinophyceae > Suessiales > Symbiodiniaceae > Symbiodinium > Symbiodinium sp. CCMP2456. Next base: position 26,816 of record CAJNDV010028014.1, on the reverse strand, counting down.
TCGGTGCTGAGCCAGCACGTTGCTGAGAGCAGAGTAAGACATGCTAGGAGGCAACAGCTGCCATCAACTCCCCATGCTGACCGCACAGGTTGTCGCCGGAAGCCTGACTTCGCAGGTGCGTGGCATTCATGTGCGATTTGCTGTCACGCGTAGCTCTTTGCTCCCGGCTTCCCGCCCCGAATTCATGTTCGCCAGAGTGCTTGCACCTATCCTTGTGAACAGTTATCCCAAAAAGATCGAAAAGTCACATGCGGGTAGTCCGAGCTATCTGAATGCGTGCATGTTTCTGCTTGAAGCATTTGAGGTCGATGATTTGTGTCATGTGTCCACTCTTGCCTCACACAAGTTGCGAAGTACCTTGCCGTCAGTGTGTCCTGCTTTCACGACTTAGTTCCAGACTGTTGGCCTCTGAAAAGACACAACGATGACCAAAGAGTCCGTGGCCATGGATTCCTGCGCACTTCCGCAGAAGGCGGCCGGCGCACAGGCTCCAGCCATACGATCAACGCTTGCGCGACAGGTGTCTTAGCATGCTTGGGCATTAGCAAACGATCGATCCGGAAAGCCTGCCTTCGTCCCCAACTGAGGACATGAAGCCGCTGGTCCCACGAGCCCCTGATAGGGTTAAGGGCAGCGCTCCATCGTCCTTGCGTGCATTCAGGAAGGGTTGGTGTTGGCTCTGCACCTGAGCGGTTCACTTCCAGACATGCTCTAGCCCGACTGCATGCAAAGCATGTGCTGCCGTCCCGCCCTGGATGGCAACACGAACGCAGGATGCGAAATCTGCAGCTGACCCGGGCCAACACACAGCTCTGCGAGGAGAATGACTTGGACATCACTGCAGTTACTGCGCTCTTTCCTCAATACACAGACTTTGTGCATCATGCTCTTCAACAGAATCGCAAAGCCAGCAGTTCTTCGCAGTTGAAGCGCGCTTGGCGAACATCGCAGTGAGGTCCGAAGACTCCCAAGAAGAAGTTGACGAGGCTGAGGCCCTTCGTGACGTCCCGAGCCTGCAGGCCCGTGGCCGAAGCTTCTAAGGGAGCTCAGGCTGAGCTCAGCGGCTCGGGAGACTCGGGAGAACCAAACATATTATTGGGGGGGAAAAATATACATATTTTTTCCCCAATAATATGTATGTGTGCTTGCACCGATTCTACAGAGCTCGTCTCATGGCCCTCGAAATGCCGGCATGTCACGACCATTTCTCGCCACGGCTTAGGTCGCGTGTTGAAACGGCTCTAGAGCCCCAGACCCGGGAGGCGCTTCTGCAGACTCGAGAGCGTCGCCTGACGAAGCGTCATGCAGCGGCGCTTCGATGGGCTAAGGGCGAGGCGTCTCTGACTAAGACTAAGAACGAGTCTGAGAGAAGCGCCGAGAGAGAGAGAGAGGTGGTCCATTCGGAACTCCTGGAATTCAGTCCAAGCATATCGGCTGTCGCTGGACGGGGCAGAGTTCGGGCTTCATCTCGACTGTAGGTGTGCAGCAGCAGGGAGCGCATGTCATTGACATCTCTGTACCGTTTTCACTGATTGGGGCAGTGCAGGCATTGGACAGGCTGGGAGGAGCGTACGAAGCTTGGAGATGCATTGGGCTAGGGGCAGTAGCCACGTCATCGAGGTATGCCCGCCTAAAGTAACCGCAAGCATGCCTTCGACATTCCATGAAGGAGCCTCAGACTACACACGACATGCCCGTGCGACTACAAAAGCACCATTATTCAGTATTCACCATCATCATAATCTACACATGTATACACGCACATATATATATATATATGCCCTCATATAGCTGGAGACTAATGACTAGGACAATCCACTTTCCTGCAGTATCTGAAAGAAGCTGCCGCGTGGTCTGCCATGCATAGCCGAAGCTGAAGGCTACGTGCAACATCTTCACAGAGGACCAAACAGCGAGTGCGAACCTGATGAAAGACGAACAGTTCAGCCAGCAGCGCTTGCAGAGTATTTTGGAGACCGCTTGAAGCCGATCTCCCAGGCCTTCAGTGGTACAATAAACATCCGTTCTTCTCCTGCCCCGTCCTGTTGCAGCGAACTGGATTCCGAATTCAGTGTCGCAGCATTTTCTGTAGCCTGCATGCACGCTACTACGATGTGCCGTCATTTGATGGCTCCTGTGGTCGGTGTCATGCCCAGCTTAGTTTTGCATTTTCCAATACTCGGGAAATGCCGTGTAAGCAGCTTCATGGGAGGCTGGATTTCCGTGGGACGACGTCGTGAGGTCTAACCCACATGGCCGCCTGTCTGGCACATTTGGGTCACGATTCCCAAGTGCCGACTGAAAAGCCATCAGAATTCTTTAGTCGAATCACCCGAATTATTATCAATCAACCATTGTTGAAGCCGCGGCAACAAGGGCAATGCTCTGCTTTGCATTCCAGTTCGAACATGTGGCGAAGACTTGGTGCTCCAAGCTTAAACATTGCTTTGCCAGCCCCGGCTATTCCGTCTTACGCTCAATAGCTGAGCTCTTCAGGTTCAGAGCTCGCTTTGCGCAGGTCTTCCATCTTTAGCAAATCCCATGCACAAGACGCCAGCCACACCCATAGATACGATGATGCTGCAAGATGGCTCAAGGCAACATATGTGTGGTTTCGTGCGAGCAGCCCAGTAAATTGCAACAAGGAGGTATCACTTCAGGGGCGCTGACGTTCTAAATGGGAGGTTTTTTTTCTTAGGTTCGGCAAGTGCCCTGTACAGAGCACGGGAATGCTTCACTGTCCCGCTGGGCTCTGCGTGCCAGCATCGGGCTGTCTCAATCCCACAGATCGTGTCTTGTTCTTCATGGTGAGATGACGAACTGCAAGTTGGAGCATGCCTAGTTTCGAGACCTCCAGTGAGAGGATTGGATACGACTCTTGCGGAATGCATCACTTTGAATCGACTGATGAGCTGCTTGTGCTTCTATCAACCAATACGGTTTATCTGGACCTCTGCTTCGAGGCAGATGGGCTGGTCGGTGCTCTCAGAAATGCGTTCACCTGATTTCCCCTTCGCATGCTAACTGAGGAGGGTGGACTTAATTCAATGAGACATGAAGTATCCGGAGCTTTCGTGAAAACGCGGCTCCATTTATGTGCTGAAGCTTCTCTTCCCACTGCTTTCCAACGCTTAGGGATTTCCTGTGTGTGATGTATGGTCCAATGTTTATGATATATAATATGTGGTTTTTACATATATGACATGTCATATATGATATATCAGAAAAATTCAGAAGGAGAGCCTTCACTGAGACTATGGCAAGTATGGCTGACGGGACTCGAAACCGGCTGTCATGAGGTCTTTTCAGCACGCTTTTTCGCCCATCCGAAAACACAACCTACTGCATCAGTGTTTTCGTGCATCGGCCGGCCCTTTCTGGCCGTTCAGTATTCGGAAGTTGCTTGCCTCATGATTGGGGGGGAGGTGTCTTCATGGCCCACGCGTGTGGTTGGAAGGTCCGAAGGCCATGTTTCTCGAGCTCCCCTCCCCGCGTTGCCAGCAACATCTGCTAAAGCGGTTCCTGGCTGTGAAACTACTTTATTGAATACGTTGTGAGTTGCCAGCAGTAGATAAAGGCGTCGCTGTGACCGAGACAAGTTGCTGGCAGAGAAGTGACGTTATCGGGAACGAGTGCCAGTCGGTAATGCGAGGAGCATCAAGACAAAGTAATTTCTTTCCTTCTTGGCTCGTCATGATTTTCATGACCGATACGCCATGCAATCACAAGTAATACTCGATGCCAAGTTCGATGTATGGCTTCGAGAAACATTCACGGATCCGACGGAAATCGATAGATTCCGCCACGGCACAGCACTCGCCTCGAAGGGAGGAAGATGACCGACGTCTGCCATTTCCATCCCGAGGTGCATTGGCCTCTCTGGCAGAATGTGCGCTTCGTTGTATATTGAAGCAAAAGCATTGCGGCATTTCGACTCCGAATCTGCTGAGCATTGCTCAACCGGCACTGGCCAGAGAGTAACCGAAGCGAGCTGCTTCTCTCCTCTTTCACCTGAACCGGGAAAACATGTCGACGTGCAGCTGGCCGTCGTGGAGTCGTGAACCGTTACTGAGTTTGGGATCCGTTGGCTACGATTTTATCCCAAAACTTTATACTACTTGCCGCGCTTCCGCAGCAGCGGCTCTGCTTTTTCGGCAACATCTTCGATGGGATGTAAGTGCAACATGAAGGTCAATAATGCTCGCACTTTACGCTTTCGGCAGGAAAATGCTGCTGGGAATTTTAGAACTCGATCATTCATGTCGGTCATCATTCCCAATTTCCAACTAGAGACCAATGATACCAGTATTTGCGAAGTCTTCCGAGCATGTCAGCTTACCAAACCAAAATGCCAATATTGAGTGTTTCCATACTGCAGGCACGTGCAACATGCATCGTCTTCGTCGTCGTAGCTTATGATTTCCGTTGACAACCTAATTTCTTGACCGCTGACAGCGTTATTTCCATGGTGACGGTTCGTTGGTATCCGTGTCGGCTGCGCATTACGGCTTGAGGCGAGGAATTTGCAGCAAGTTGACTGGCGCTGTTGCTTGTCGTCGCAGTACTACGATTTACTGCTAGTATTAATCGCGCCTGGATCAACTGCAATCCATAGTCATGTGCCGTGGGGGCTTTGAATGAGCACTCTATGTTTCTGACCTACGCCAGTCTTAATTTATTTGCTTGGCTATATAGGTGCTCGGGAGGGAAGATGGCAGAGAACGGCCCACGAACAAGTTCCTATGCAAGTCATTGAATTTCTTTCAGGCTTGACTGAAATTACGGATTCGTCCTCTGCGGGCACGTTTTTTGTTTTCGTTCTCTATGGGATTGTTGCTGATAATCCCCTAAACCCTAAACCCTAAACTCTAAACCCTAAACCCTAATCCCTAAACCCTAAACCCTAAACCCTAAATTGTTTCATCTCAAGAAGGAGCAGCTGGCCGAAGCTTCAGAAGGATTACCTGTATGACCAAGTTCGTTGACAGGTCGATCCATTTATCGAGTTGTCCTTTGAAGAAAAAAGGGGTACCTTATTTGGGGGTTTAGGGTTTAGGGTTCGGGGTTTAGGGTTTAGGGTTTCCCAAAATTAGGGGTACCTTATTTTGAGGTCCTCATAATAAGGATCCTATTATTTAGGGTACTATATTAGGGTCCCTTATTTTCGAAAACCCCCAAAAATTGTGCTTGTTGTGGTCAATTGCAATGGCTTGCGCAACAAGTGGCAGTTTTGTCGTGTGTAAGAAGACTCGGGCATGGTTTTGCAGGATGGCCTGTGAAGAGCCAAGGTAGTCTATACATATTTATGAATTGCAACGCTCCTGTCTGTCCTGCTACCCTGCTGCCAGTAGCACGCACGGACCAAGCATACAACCAAGTAAGAACTGCAAGCTCTAACATTGAAGAGGAGTCATTCGTGCAGTTCATGCCTGAGTCTTTGCACGTTACAGGCTGTGTTCGACAGCAATTTACCAAGAAACAGCATACATGTGGTGTCGAGAAAAAATGGTGGGCGGCTTGCAGATGCGACGATGCAGTTTCTGTTGCTTGAAGCTGCTTGCAGCTTATCTCTGCAGAGGATAGGAGAGGGAAGGGTGCAGTGGAACATCACTGGTGCTGGGATGATGCGGGTTTGTCAAGCTCCCTTGGTCGGGACAGCGTGGAAAACCCATGGAGAAGTTCTGCCCTCATTAACGTTCATGCTGATAGCCTCACGGATATGTAGCTGTTGAATATGCTCGATCTTGAAAGCAAAGTGTCGCTGCACGGCATCGTCGTGTTCTGCAGCAGGCGAATGCGCAGGCGATCGGTTGGCAGGCCTGCTTCCGTTTCGGGGTCGCAAAGCCTACTGGCGGCTGTAGTGAAGTTCAGCAGATCGGAAAGATCCGCAAGATGTAGGCGCAGCAATGCGGTCTGGAGTTGTGGAGCCACCTGTCAGTCGGAGTTCCTCACCTTGCTACGATGCAGTTCGACAACAGACCAGCCCGACGGAGAGAAAGGGAAGGAAGAAGGACCCAGGTCTAGTCCCGGTGAAAGCCTTGAGCCTCGCGAAAGACGAGGAAGAGCGAGGATGAGAGCAGCAGACACAAGAGACAGCCGAGCTTGGTGAATGTAGCATCCGCCGGGCAATTCAGGACGAGCATCTGGAAGAGAGTGACAACAGCAAAACTGCAAGTTTGGGTTTGGAACTTGCTCTCCCCACGTCACATCCCAGCACCTGAGCCACGTCAGATGGAAAGGACGACTATAAGGAACACTGCCCTGAGCGAGCCTCGTGCTTCCAAGCTGTGCAAGCCTTAGATTGCAGGCAGATGTCGAGGACTGGGTTGTGCCGATACAGTTGATGGCGCCATGTTGTGGACAGGTAATTCCTGGACGGTTAGGTGCGAATCTGCATGATGGATTTGTTAAGAAGTCAACTCGCCGGCAAGCTGAAGTTCGTTTCCAAGCCCAGCTTCAGTTGCAGGAGCCTGGACATTCATCCAGAAGAACATCGTACTGGGGCTTTCAAAGTGGACGGCGAGGTGTTGCGGTGGCACGACTCCATGCTAGCAAGGGCCGTCGTATGACAGACGAGAACCAACATACTTGTATGGGTGGTTGTCAAAATTATGGTCCCTTTTTGGGGCCTTAATATAATACGTCACCTATTATTTAGGGTACCCCAAAAGGGACCATTATTTTGACAACTACCTGTATGACGGTCGCGGCAGCTGCAGACTCGGCTCTCTCCGTGCAGGTCCATCTGCAGATGCAGGCCCAGACGAAATCCTGCAAGAGAATGCGTTAAAAACTTTCGACAAGGACAGCGGGCATGCATGCTGCTTGCCTGGTTTGCAACCCACGGCGCATCTGGAATTGTAAATCGAGCGTAGTGAGTAGTACCCTCGCAAGATTCGCTTTGGGCATGTGCGCGGGTCTCCCAGGTCCGGTTGGAGTGCTCCAAAGGTGTCTTGTGTTGGCCCCGATGTCAGGAGCTGCCACATTGGTTACACCGGATCGCCGCGAAAGTTTCAGAGCCTTTGACAGCCAGACTGCCTGGATCTCAGCAATGAAGTGTTGGAGACTGGGGCTCGTTTCAGCTTCGCAGCCTTGGTAACGTTACACTACCGCCTCGTTTGCTCAGCCAGTTCGGTCCCACTTCATTCTATCCACCGTAGACAGAGGCAGGCTGAGATTGCACAGGATGGACGACGTACGGACATTAGATCCCGTGCAAAGGTCTGCTCTTCCAGCAGTTGGCGCTGCGCCGGCTCCCAAGAGTGTCAGAATCAGGAAAGCTAGCTTTCGAGGAGCTTTCGGGAGTGGTCGATAAGAAGAAAATCCTCGGCTAACAAGTTCTAGGGCTTCAAGGCCTTCAGGTTGGATACATCGAGCGTTGAAGGCTTGTAGCGGGGCGGGGAAGGGCCAGTTTATGAAGCCCCCCTCCACCCTTAGACACTCTGTCAACACAGACACCCGTCGTGCTGCTACAGCTACTGACGACGACGACGACGACGACGACGACTACTACTACTACTACTACCACCACTGCTACAAAGACGGCGACGACGACGAGGACGACGATGACGTCGAGGACGACGACTACTCCTACTCCTACTACTCTTACTCGTACTCCTACTCCCCCCCACTCCTCCTCCTCCTCATGCTCCTCATACTCCTACTGCTCCTCCTACTCTTCTACTCCTACTCTTCAACTCCTACTCATACTCCTCCTACTCCTACGGCGACTCGCACTCTTCCTACTCCTGCTGCTCCGACTCCTCCTCCTCCTCCTTCTACTCCTTCTACTCCTGCTGTTCCTGCTGCTGCTGCTGCTGCTGCTGCTGCTGCTCGCACGAGCAGTCACTAGAATCACTAGAACCAGAGGTTGAGGGAGGATACCTGCATAGAGCGCCTCCGTGTGCTACCACACCTAGTTGTGGGAGTTTAGTGCACCGAAAAGGAGAGCCCTCCTAGCGAGTTCGGGTCCTGTCAATGCTGTGAAGTGAGTTTCCAACAAAATTATCTTGGTAGAAGCAGGGTATCAGTCCACGCAGCCGGAAGCCCTCTTTGCAGGAGCCGTGTGAGCACACTTCGCCGAGAGTTTCAGCGTGTGGGCGGACAGGCCTAAACCCAAAATCTCGCCCATGTCCGATCTTCTGCGCATTCGGGAGCAGACCTCCTGGTGCAGTCGGAGATAGCGCTTCGAGTGTGGCACAGGTGACTTTCGTTGATGACCACGACCCGAAGAAAGCATATCGAAAGTGGCAGGAGTTGCACCACGAGGCGTGACGCTGCAGCTCGTAAGCATGCCGGCTTGCTATGAAGGCTCACTTTCGGCAGCTGTGGAAGCTGGCCACAATCGCAATTGAATTTGCTGCCTTCACTTGAACTCGCTGCCTTGCATGGCAAGATGATAGATCAATTTGGCGATTGACAGGTTTGCCACGTCTTGGGCTTTGAACTGCCAGCGTGGTGCCTACGACTTCTGAGTTGCTGCGCTTGGCTGTGCGGGTGGTCGCGGTTCTGACTCTCGGGAAACCCAACATGTCACAAGTATACGAGTACCCTATTATAAACCCAAACCCGGAGAGCCTTTTCTTGCGTGTGTGTTTCGTATAGAACCAGGTGTGGTTGGGGTGACGAGTACTCAGTCTACGGTTTGGTAGTGTGGGTATGCCTGGTTCCCTGCACACTTCCTCCTCCTGCTAGGAATTCCGG
>CAJNDV010028003.1:44329-56716 GCA_905221635.1 Symbiodinium sp. CCMP2456 | reverse complement strand
TCGCTCCCTCGCTCACTCGCTCACTCGCTCACTCACTCACTCACTCACTCACTCACTCACTCACTCACTCACTCACTCACTCACTCACTCACTCACTCACTCACTCACTCACTCACTCACTCACTCTCTCACTCTCACTCTCACTCTTTCTCTCTTCCTCTCTCTCTCTCGCTCTCTCTCTCTGTGGAGAACGCAGACATTTTGAGCCTTGCGTAGTCAGAGCTACAATGAACATGACCCGGCAGGTGCATGGCGTGCATGCACACGTGCATGCATACATACACTCATACATACTACTGCATACATGCATCTTATACAGACACACAGACACACACACAAGCGTATTATGTATATCTATATATCTATCTATCTATCTATCTATCTATCTATCTATCTATCTATATATTTATTAGAAACATATATGCATGCATGCATGCGTGCATCCAAAAGCACATGCAGACATACAGTACGTACATATGTACTTACATACCCTCACACATGCAAACAAACAATCATACATGCATACATGCATGCTTACTCACATCGACACACACACACACGCATATATACCTACATAAATCCTACATACCTACATACATACACACATTCATTCACACATACCTCCACATACATACGCTGCGTTACATACATGCACAAGTATATGAACATGTTTATGCAATGCGTGTGTGTGTCTGTCGGAAAGGCCCGCTGCTGCACGAGGAGCTCTAGCATGAAGAGGATGTTGCAAACAAACCTCAGGTGCGTCTTAATGAGCTCGGCTGCTTACCGCCAGGAATGGCACCAGCGAGTGTCTTAAGGCTACCGTCCACACGCCAAACCTTGAAGTGAGCCACGGGCGTTCTCGTTTGACAAGCTCCTTGATGCTTCAATTCTAGTCACCTACCGTTGTAGCAAGTAGGGCTGGGCTCATCACGCCCTGTCCTGCTCAACAAGGCGGGATGCATAAAATGGAGCAGCTCCCTTCTGGTTCTGGCCTAGGACCTATGGGCGTATGGGGACGTTTCAGTGGGAGAACAGATGCCAGTACATACGACTAGGCGGAATTTGGAGAAGTAGATAGCTAGGGCTTAAAGTCCCAGCTGATGGATCACATCCTTCCTATGCAGGCAAAGCTTGATGCACGCAAACTCGATTGCACGCAGCAAGTTGCCAGCCTTCTTGCAGCCAAGGGTCTGCATTGTGACCTTTGCAGGCGGATGTTGCTGCTGTAAGACCAGATGTGGTGTGTGTTGTGCTAGAAGGACAAAAAGCCCGCACCCCAGTGTAAGCCCTTCTAGCACGAAGCACAACCTAGCTGCTGCTGATCAACAACTACATTTCAGGGGCTCGCTCTGCACCCAGTTCGGTTCTGGGCTTATGTCAAGGACCGTGAGTGCAAACAGGGTCTTGATGGCAGCTAGCCTCCCGTCGAAGGGCAGCTGTACATGTCAGAAGTTGCTGTCTCGGCAGGAAAAACAAGCCAAGATTCGGAAATGTGCGATGCGAGAGCTCCGCTCTCACATCCCAAACAAAACAAAAAATGCAGCGCTGAGCGCGGTTGGACAGTAGCTGTTAACCTTTGGAAGCGGAAGAGTAGGCCGCTACAGCGCTCCTGCCCAAAAAAGATGATTAACAGGACCGTCATGAGCTGTGCAGCAATGGCGGTGCCACCGAAGCCGTGCACGGGTTGGCATCCACGGGGTCGTCGATTTTCAACTCCTGCAAGAGAACGGACGACGCCTTGTACACGAAGGCCGATGGCAAAAGCGCTGCCGCACTCCACGTTGCCACATCCAGCGGTGATGGACACAAGGCCCGCAAAACGTCATTGCAAAGGCCGCCCACGTCGCATTTCTTCGGGATGGCATAGCGCAGCAAGAAGAGCGTGATGCCGCCGGTGGCAACAGACAGGGTGGCGTTCATGCTACTTGTGCTGCCATCGCTCCCGTGTCTCCCGTATGCATACCCATGGTGGAGCCCGGGTTGAAGCCATACCATCCGAACCGCAGCGCGAAGGCCCAACACCACCAACGGCAAATTGTGGCCCTCCGAACTCCTCTGAAAAGTGATGACGCCGGCGGTAGCATCAATGGTGTAGAATCCGATGCCGAAGAAGCCGTCCGTCCCGATGAAGCCGTTGGCAGGCTCACCTTGGCATCCGTGCACGCAGCTTGGCTCTGACCTTGGCAAGATGATCCAGACGTCCTGCAGCCTCCTCCTGAGCAATGATGTCGCCATGCCTGTCAAGCCTCGACTTCTGGAAAGCAGAACATTGCCATGCAGCATGGATCCACCGGAATGCATTCGGCACCGCACAGCGAGCACTTTTGTGCAGCAGGCCACGCCCGGTGGAGGAATGCCATGTTTAAATTAAAGTGGCGTACTCTGAGCTCCAGCCATCGCGATGCCACGCGCCTCAGCGGTCGCCACATTGTATACAGCTTCATGGCCTTCTTGACGTGGGCTGCGTCATATCCGTCATGGCCAAACACCAAATCCATGTGACCGCCAAGGAAAGACCAGAGAGCTCGGGCGCCTGTCCTCAGAACATTAATGCAAGTGGTGACCTTAGATAGTCCACCAATTGCCCCACGCGAAATGAGGCAGCAAAACTGATCTGTACAATTTCTTCTTGAACTGTCCTGACACCGGCAGCACACTGAGTGTCTGTAAGGTTTGACAGAAGACCTGTGTCCGATCTGATGTCATGACATCCTGCGACTGAACACTATAAACGTAGTGCCCAGAACTTCATGTCCAGAGCCTGCAAGGCCTGCTGTTGGGTCACCGAGCGTGTGACAAACTTGCGTTCCTGGCATTCTCACACAGACCAAGGGCTGTTGCTGCCTGGGACCACAGCATCACGGCTCGTTGGGCCTGGGCAGCTGTTTTCAGCAGCAGCCTTCATCACGACCCAGCTCCCTGTCGATGGCCTCGGCAGGGAGTCGTAGCACTAGCATCAATGCTAGTGGCGCAGCTGGGCATCCCTGCGGCAAGCTCGTGCTTCAGGCTGGTCCAGAACCTCCGATCCAGACTGTAGCTGGCGGTGCTGCCAGACCCACTTGAGCACATGCATGAGCTGAGGTGGGGCTCCATGCATGTAGCTCCATGGCCTGTATAATGCTAGGGATGGCTCTGCAAAGTCGAAGCAAAGCTTGAAGTCCAAGGACAACAGTATATGGCCTCCTCGTCGCGCCCCGCCCAAACCTTTCAGCGCCTGAGTAACCTAGCGAATTTTGATGTCACCGAAGAAGGACTGCGGAGCGATGTCAGCGTGGCCTCAAGCAACTGCTGCGTCTCCTCGACGGCGTCGTTGATGGGCCTCTCAGCAACGTCAGCCGACCACGACTGGTGGATCTTGCAACTGAGCTGCTCATCGATGTTGTCCCGACGGCAGGCTTCCAGGAGACTACCCAAGAACTTCTTCAGCTTCTGAGTGAGGCGACACTCCGCATTCCGACGTCCTGCAGCACTGCCCACCTCCAGAAGTACTTGATGACAGACAGTGAACCCTTGGGTCGAGCAGCCCCAGCACGTGGCTCGTCTTGGCACTGAAGCGCGTCGCGGGCAAAGCTGGCCGATTGATCGATCAAACCAGCGAGATGCAACCAATCAGTCTCGACCTCGCCACCCCTGTCTATGTGTAAGCCTTCGAAAAACTGGGCGATCACGTCGCGCCAAACTTGCTCACTCACTCCCTCAGGCCTCGTTGCACTCGCAATCGGCACGAACTGATGGCAAGCCTGGTGATTGAAATGTTCAGTGTGCTGACCTCTTGGTCTCCAAAGCCTTCCGCATTGCCAGCATCAAGTACGCTGGTCCCTCGATTTCTTCTGCAGAGAGCCAATCAACACTTTGGCGTCTGTGTGTCCTTAACCGGTTCGGCCGTGAAGACACCCTCAATACATCTCAATACCTGATTTGGACAACAATGTCGCCTTATCAGCTTCTGAATCAGCCACTTTAGCGTAGCAATCAAGAACCAGCTTGCAATTTCTGCCAAGGCCCGAAACGGAATGGGCCCCAAAGCATGACGGGCCCGATCATTCGGCTGCTTGCAGAATGCTGTCCAGCTGGTGGGCTCCTGAAACTCCTTCGGGACTTGAAGGCGGAGCGTCACGAGCTTCTTGTCTGGAGCTTTGAAAGCAGATCGCAGCACAACTCTATGCTTGATGTCTGGCCCTCCGCTGGAGCCAAAAGGCACGGTGGGCCATGAGCAGACCTGTCGCTGGCCCTTTGGTCCAATCGATGGCAGCTGCAGTGCTGCTGCTTCCTGTTCTGGGCTGAACCTGCAAACAACTGAAACCTTGTCCTGCAGATCATGAGCACAAGCCAGACACAGCAGAAGTGCATCCAGCTCCGACTGTTCACAGGCGACGACAAGATGTGCATACAGTTTGTCACCATCCGAAAGCCTTTTCTTGGCCACGCCAAAGCGCCTCCCACCAGCGGACCGATCATCCACTTTCGCACCGGCGCCGAATCCTTCTTCTTCTTGGCCTCGACCACCGTCCATGTGGATCCCACCTCCTCTTCCCCAGCAACAGGCCTGCAGAACTCCGGGGCCACCGGCTTGGTTGCATGTTGGCCCTGTGGTGCTCCTCCGCCTCGTCGCGGTCTCGTCTGGCTCGCTGCCGCCGGGCAGTATGTCCTTGGCCGTAGCTCATCACCGCCTTTCGCACGACCTCATGCAATGCGTCCAGCAGGGTGCTGGGGTCCTTCTTGGCATTCTTGATGGGTTCTCCAGTGCCTTGCGGACACCGCCGTCATTGTTTTTGCTACTTTCTTCGCCTTTGCCCTTGCTTTTGCAGCCCGCCTCTGAGGTAGAAGGTGACGAGGTCGTGTTGTCGCCTTTTCCCTTCTTGTCCTTGCCTTTGTCTTCTTGCGCCTCGGGTTTCACTTTCGCCTGAAATGCTCTTGGAGGCTTGCCAACAGCTCGCTGTGTCCACCACCTCCGCCTCTGCAGAACTGGCCCCATCTCTCCCAGCCATTCGCGGTGTCCAAATCCAACCCCGCGGCATGATGCCTTCGGTGGGGCCAGGCCTGGGCGTCACACCGCCGAAACCATGGCTAGGATGCACGGAGGCCTTGCTAAGCCCTGGGAGGCCCGAAGCAAAGGTCCCCATCCCAGCCAGGTGGGCTCTCAGTCTCTTGTTCTGTTGTGGCTTTTCAAACTTTCTTGAATCTCTCTTTTCGTCCCCTGGGTCTTCATCACTGTGGGTCCCGCAGCTCAGACGACCTAGTACAAACCCGAAAGCCCGAAACAGAAAAACACCCCAGCCTCCTCCTCGTTGTCCACGGGTTTGGCCCAATTGGGCCGTTTCCGTCCTCCGTCTCCGCCGGGATCGGCTCCTCCGATCCAGGCGGCCTCCACAGCCACTAGTTGCGACCATTTTGGCCGCTGCCTCTTTCGCTTCCCCCTCCTCCTCCGCCTCCTCCGCCTGGTGACAGTCTTGACAGCCAGTCCCACTTGCAGACTTTGTGGCTAACAGGGCTAACATGCCATCTGTAAATCATGAGATTGCCGAGCTTTGAAATCATGTCAATGGCTCTAGCATCAGCATTCGAAATTTTGCCCCCCATCTGTTCCCAATCAGACAGGATCCGATGCCACCGACGGCACATGGCCCAGGAGGTATTCGCCAGGCAGCCAATCTCACCCATGATTCAGTACTGCGTCTGAGAGCCGCCACCTCGCTGTTAAAGGTGTCGATGCTGACGTAACTGGCAGTCGGCAGTCGTCGGGCCTCCAAGACCTCATAGCGCGACTGCTCCTGCAGACGACTCCTCTGTGCACGGACTTCCGCTCGGAGTGCCTCTAGGACTCTATAGGTCTTCCACAGGGCTTTGCACGGCAGCCAAAGGTATCAACACCACGAGACCTGCTGCTAAGGCAGTCATGTTGGATAGAGATCCTGCCTAGACAACTTTCTGCACACCTTAAGCCAAAGAGGCTACAAGGCGGGGAGCCTCAGTAGCTAGGACGAGCTTTTACCTACCCTTGTATTGACTATAGTTTTCATGGTTCTCTCCGTCATGCAATGATCGGAAGTGCAAAGCAACGTGCAACATGTGCGGATGAAGTAACATTTGCTGTGTGCACCTGCTCAAAGGCACCATACAACATGGCTACCAGGGCCTGCGCCGTCCGTAAACCCCGAAAGCTCCTAAACGCGAAACCCGAAAAACCCTGGGCCCCAAAACAATCATAACTTAGATACTGGCATCTAGGTAAGGAGCTACTGGCAATGTACTTTACATACCGCTCTTTGACCCTTCAAAGGATACGTAGTTCCTCACGAAGAGCCAGCAAAATCACGACTCTATGCGCAGCAGTAAGAACAGCATTGTTCGTCCTGCTCAGCTTTATCAAGAAGATCGCCCCAAACAAAACATTAACACCTACTACGACGAATTAGCTGATCTCGCGAAGCGCCACTTCGCTCCACTGAGGCGGCAACCCAAAGGCCACCGCACGCTTCGACTGGATTGCGAGCTCTCTGGTCTGCCTCTAGAGCGTCGGGGTTTAATCAGAGTCTGGGGGTGTTCGTGTTCGGCTTGGGGTGAAAGTTGTTGGAGGAAGGGCGGTGCGGTGCCGGTTTGTCTGATTCCCGTGTTGGGCCCGGGTTGTTGCGGTCTCGCTCGCTCGCTCGCTCTCTATCTCTCTCTCTCTCTCTCTCTCCTCTCTCCTCTCTCCCTCTCTCTCTCTCTTGCGTGCTTGTGTGGCAAAGGGAGTTTGGATTCCGTTCTACAGACAATGCAACAACCTTGAAATGACTGCCAACACAGGAAACCGCGGGCTTATGGACTTGCTGTGGCGTTGCGATTCAGGTTTTGGGCCTGGCAGCTTGTTTTTCTGGTTGGGGACTTGGGGCTTCACGGAACACCTAACACGTACACACGCCAAGCCCAAGAACCCCTTTTCAGCACGGTCTGAGGTGCCGGCCAGCGCCCATGCAACCCTCACCCCAAGAACCCTAAATCTTAAACCCTGAAACCAGAAGTCACGTTGGGACTTAGAAGCGCCCGAAACTGCAGAAGAGTGCGTGAGGAGAAATGCTCGGTTTAAAATCTTAAAGACTCCGTGACCTTGGAAGGAAGCATTTTACGGATTGAGGGCCTCAACACTTCAGGCGTTTTGCGAACCGCAAAGGAAACATGAAGTCGAACTATGACGTAGTTGCATGCTCACAAGTTGGGAAATGTTCAGGTCCTTGCAGAAGCTGACAGATCTCGTCTGCACTTTCACAGCGGAGTTGTGAAGTTGAGTTGCCTGACCGAAACGTTGGAAAGTAGCGGGGTCGAAGCGCCATTCTCAAACCCCGCAAATCCATAAAACCTCCGTAGGCCCTGAAAGACCGACATGCCCGAATCCTCAATTCCAAGACAGCGGAGCCTCCATTCCAACACTGAAGCAGTGCAGTAGGATGATGAATCCGGAAACCTGGTCCTCGGATGTTCGGTGCGGCGCTTTGGGTGTCGGGTCTAACTCCATGCAATGCTCAGGGTTCAAACCAGGTCTCATCACTGCCACGGATTCTTGCGGAGCTGCGCAAACAATCTGCTGACACACCCTGGGCCATCATTTTAATAGAGATTGGCCAGGACCTGCAGCTACAGACTTTGGCGCATCGCCAATCTACACGGAGAGAATTCGTTTTCGGCCCTGCTTCGGTCCAACACAGGCCGAGCGTAGCGCAAAGTAGTAGTTGTTTGCAAAAGAAACTATAACTCTATAAACCATAAACCCGAATTGCCATAGCTATGCCGCATAAAGCTTCTTTGATTTGCGTTAGGGAGAGAGTTGAAGGGCGCGCAGTGCTTTTTGCGTGAGTATGCGAAGAGCTACCAGACCGTTGGGAATCTAGAATGACACAGGTCCATTACAATGCCTGCATCCAGACCACAGTGAAGGTACATGAAAAGAAGAAGCCTAAGTTACAGTCGTCGCCGCTGTAAGGAACAAAAAGTGGAACAACAAGAACCGCAAAGGTGTTCCGACAGCAACTCGAGAAACTCATCAGTTGCAAGCAAGGGGCAAAACCTGGCGACATAATGAACCGCTGACATCTGCCTGAGCATGCCCCAATCCACGCATTTGGCGACTACGCAAATGCAAAGTTAGCACGCCAGACTTTCGATGACCTGCTCCTCTAAAGTGGCATCCTCACGGTGATACGGCAAGGCATGTAGCCGACCATCAGTTTCCGAAAACCCGATTCCCACCGTGTCCGACATTTCTCTCCAAGACCATAGCTGCAGTTCTCCAGGCCTTTTCCCAGGTCTCATCAGACGCTGCTTGCTGGGTTAAAGTGCAAAGATAGAGCTGCTACACATCCTAACAACAAGGCCCGGAGCAGCGCAGGACATGCTCACTTAAAGGCCGAACTTAGCCCCGGCTTGGGGCATGGTGACAAGTGAACTGCGAAATACAGAGAGCAAAGCGATGAGCAACCATACTGATAGCAACAAAACACAACACTGAACGCAAAAGCTCCCATAAGCTTGAACGGGCATAGGTTTCGGGTGCTCATTCATAGCTGTAAGCATTGCTGCATACTGGTTGAGATGAGCTTAAACCAATCTCAATGTTGGGGCCTGTGCTTTCAGGCTTTTCCCCTGTTCGATCCTCTCCGATTTGTGGTTGCCAATCTCGAAGGACAAGTTACGAGTTGCTACAATGCTCATGTGAAAGCGATGGTGGAACCCTTGGCGACCCGAGTGCTTTGCGTCTTCCTGCAAATGGCAATGAAGAATCCCGGGCGGTAAATGAAGTCATCTGGGCACTCTTCTAAAGCAGCACCGAAATTGGTGGCCCGTCAATTGTAAAGACCCCAAAGAGCACCATGAATAACAAGTGCAACGTCGCAACCATTCCAAAGGCTGAACATAGCCATCGCCGCCGCCGTCTCCTACTCTGCACCGGTCGGCATCGTCGTCGTAACCGAACATGAGACGAAGACTTGCTGTTTGTCACGTTCCATGGCCAAGGAGCTCATGCCTGCTCTGGCGCGCTCACGGGCATTGGTGGAAATTGCCTCTCCATGCCCCTGTGGCTGCGGGTGCCGGGTTGGTAATCGGCTTTGGGGTGCCGGAAGTCGTGTTCTTACCATGTGCATGTTCATGATTCTGGCGAACGACGGCTCTTTAAGTTCATTCCGATCATGACATCGATCGATCCCCATGTTTGTTTAGATGTATGGCATGAGCTATGGCGTGTCCATTGCTACAACTACCTTTTGGTTAACTGACCACATCTTTTCGCTCAGCGCTAACTTGTCACTATCAATACGATTACGGCAACAATGTCAAGCATTGCTGCTGCTGCTGCTGCTGCTGCCGCGGCTGCGGCTGCTGCTGCTACTGCTGCTGCTGCTCCACCTACTACTCCTCCTCCCAGTCCTACTCCTACGCCTTCTTGCTGCTTGCTACTCGGTACTCGCACCTCGCAGCTCCTACTCCTATCCTACTGCTCCTGCTTGCTTCTGCTTCTGCCTCTGCCTCTGCTACTGCTACGAGTACTACGACTGCTGCTACTATGAGAATCATCGCTGTGCTCACGACGATTGGCGTATTTCGTGCTTCACAGCCACGGTCTTTATGCACGAAGGTCGGGTTTGGGGCCGGGGTTGTGGATCGTGTCTCGGGAAACTCTGCATCCCGAGCGAAAGAAACCGCGAGGCTTCACAAGGAGACCAGAGAACACTGTACTGCGCAACCTCATATAGAGGTCTTGCCCTGAAGCTAGCCACAGCCTCGTTGGCGGCTGTGGCACGCATCTTCTTCGCCGCCTTCTCCATGCTGGAGGTGTCGAAGCCTCGGGTGGGGGCTGCTCCGTTTGGACTTACCTGGGGGCTCTGGACTTGCCGGTCTGCCAGTTCACGTTTTGTGGAATCAGGCCTCGCGATTAGACACTAGTCCAGCCTAAATCCAAGACAGTTGTGCCGCACAGTGCTATATACAAGGCTAAGGCTTCAAGGGCTCCATAAAGTTTGGGCAAACGCTGGCAGCATTCCCGAAACTGCAGATCTCAGTCGAAGTGTTCCACCGCGACAAACGGAAACTCTACTAGTTCCGAACACTCCAAATTTCCCGAAGTAGTTGGCCACGTGAAATAAGTCCTGCAAGCGAGAGCCCTGAAGCTGACATGCAGACAGCTCGCCCAAGACCTGTTTGATGTCAAAGGCCCCAAGAACCTCATCCTCTGCTTGTTTCCAAAGCAAAGCCGACTTCAGGGATTTGCCTCGGACACTGGATGCTCGATTGAGCCTTTCACTTGCTGATAAAAATCCAGACTTAGACAATAACCCTCGGGTAGCCATAATCCACACTTCAAGTACTACGGCAAGCCATATAGTAGGCATTTCTGCCTCCGAACACGGCAGGGGTACGATGCTGTTGGGGGGAATTGAGCGATTGAGGATCTGGGGACGAAGCGATGTCGTGGTTCTCAGACATCCAACAAAGCCCATATCACAATGACCCACGATGTCTCAGGACCGCCAGCCTCTCACAACAAGAAGCCCGAGGACCCTAACAGTAGAGGAACAAGAACGGGCTGTGCAGCATGGCGTACTACGTCGGGACTTGCTGAGAGCTCACAGTTTAGATAAGCATCTCCTTACTCAGCTGACAGGCAAAAGCAGGTGTTGTCATCTATCATATCAAGTGAGTACGTAGTGTAACGACGGCTTTTCGCCGTGGGGGCATTGAGCTGCTTGCTGGGCCATGCTACAGATGAAATCGGAACATACCCAAAGCCCTGGCTTATTTTCCATTGCCGACATGTAAATCGTTTATCCCTTCGAAGCTGCAACTTTTGAAACAAGTGAAAGGTGAAGCCATCGCCGGACACCTGCCCCACATCCCACACCTGCTGCTTCTGCCCCGAAATGTGTATCTCGTGCTGTTTGCAGCAGGCTGCGATGCGTGACCTTCTCCTGGGAAAGATCAACTTATCATAAGACTTCTGAACCAGCTGGGACTTTTCATCTTCTAAGGTTTGGGGTGACCTGTGCACAAAGGAACTGTACACTGTACCCTGGTACTTTTCCTCAGTCTGCTCGTCAGGCATACTGACAGAAGCCTGCAGTGTCTCCATCTCCCAAACCAACAGAAACCCCTCACATGCCAGGACATTTTGAAGGTAGCCGCCAGCCTGGCACTTGCTTATGCTACCCTCGGCTCAGCTCAGATCTGCATCTCTTCGTGGTCATTTGGGTCCATTCTGTCTTGAGCCCTCGGGTAGCCATCTACAGATTCGGTTCAGGGGCAATGTGCTTGCGCTGTGGACCACCCCCAAAAGTTGAATCTGACCTGTACCGAGACTTGACAAGCTCCAAAACGCCTGCAACGAGAAATGCTGGAACACAGCTGGAAAACTCCGTGAGCAAGAATGCAGAAAGATGTCGAGAAGTTCCAACCCAATTGAGCCAACCTGTCTTGTGCTTCCGCACAAGAGTCTCGCAAGAGCTACAATTAAACCGTACATCAAACACTGGTTCTGTACATGAAGATCAGCCTCGAAATGGTACGTTACACGAATCTGTGTGCCCATTCTTCATCGATCTATACATGTATGAAAGATGCGTGCTCGCACGTGCACACAGTGCACCCCCTCTAGGACATTACTTGGCGACTTGGAGCAACTTCAGGAGTGCGGGACTGCGGGAGCACGTCTCACACGCAGAGTGTGGATCTGCCTATGACCAGATAGGTCTACACACACACAGATAAGCATACAAGCGTATATGCATATACGCACATGTGAGTGTACATACCCTACGTACATGAACATGAACGCAGACATGTGCACCTATACATACATTTTACGTACGCACGTAGACACATACATGCATACGTACATGCATACATACACAAATACATACATAACCAACTAACCAATTACCTAACTAAGTAGGTAGCTAGCTAGCTAGCTAACTAACATACATACAGACAGACAGACAGACAGACAGACACACACACACATACGTTACATTACCTCATTAATACAGCTAGTACATGAACACATACATATGTACCATACAGTTACACACATGCATACATACGTACATACTGTAAGGGCACGCACACAAACAAAACATAGGTACATACACACATACATACATACATACATACTTACATACATACATACATACAGACAGACAGACAGACAGAAATACATATTTTCAACCGAATGTACATACACATACACACATACATGCACACACACAGACTGTACGCACAGACACAAACACTACACACGTACATACGTACGTACGTACATACATACATACTGGAGGCAAACACAAACAATACAGAGGTACATGCATGTACATGCATACATACATACATAGCTACATACAGACACACATACACACATACACA
>CAJNDV010028003.1:18640-44206 GCA_905221635.1 Symbiodinium sp. CCMP2456 | reverse complement strand
TACATACATACATACATACACCCGTCCATGCATACATTACCTGCATACATATGTACGAACTTACTTACACACATACTTACTTGCAGACCTAAGGTACGCCGACAAATACAAACATACCTGCAGAACGTACTAGCCACAACAAATGCATGCTTATGGTACCAATTGTCCCCATAGCAATAACCTAGGGAAGCCCCAGATGCATTGAGAATCTGTCAATGATTGCCGAAATTCGGTGTCTTTCGCCGTCTTGTCACCCTGAGGTTCTTTAAGTGGTGGCGCCTCGGCTGGATGCTTTGGGGCTTGTGGCTTACGGCCGGCAGGGCTAAGGGTGCCAGACCCTGCGAAGCTCGCAACACGCCAGTGCCAACTTGGGCCCTAAAGATTTCGAGGGTTTCGGGGCGATCTGAAGTTGAACCTCATGCCCAACCTAGGACGGCTCAAGCTTGTAGAGCCTCAAGCCACCATGGGCCCTGGCAGGAAACTCTAAAACCACGTGAATTGAAGGATGCCAAGTGCCACAAGCCGAATATCCCTACGAGTAGTGTCAGCTCAATTTGTCCTGAATACGGACGAATCAGGGGGCAAATGCCCAGCTAGTTCAAAAACCATGGGCAAGAGATGCTGCAATGCTTTGGCTTGGAGGTTGACCGCACAGGGCTTTTGTAACCCTTCCATTGGGCCTTCTGTGCTGGAGCCAAACATCTACCTAAATCACAACTTGTTCTCATCATCACTATCATGATTATGGCAAGCTTAAGCCCCGCCCAACCCCCCACCCCTCCTCCCCCACACGCAACAAAACAACACTCTTCAAGCACTTCACAAAGCAATACCACCAGCAACTGCTAATTCCCAGCATCCAAGAGGCCAAGGACACCTTAAAGCCAAATGCATAGAATCGATACAAAATCACCTTTTCCCTAGAAACCGTAACTCCATCACTTGAACATCGGGCTTGTCTAGCCCGGCCACGAGCACGCGCTTCGGTGGTGACAGTGGCCGACTTGGCAAAGGCTCAGGATTTTGGCGTGTGTGTGCGGGGTTTTGAGGTCTCATAAATCCCTGACAGCAAAGTCTGAAACCTTACAACCGCTTTCTCAAGGACAGCCAGGCGAGGTTTCACAGGTCTTGGTCATATCGCAGGGATAGAGGACTTGGGATGTCGCAGAATCTCCCAAAGCCCTATACAAACCCAATGACGGGCCGGCTAGAAGCACGGTAATCCCAATCCTTAGAGCTGTTTGCGGCACACATGCGTGCATGCGTATGCACGTACACACGTACGTACGAGCATGCGTGCCTGCGTGCGTGCGTGCGTGCGACGGAGCTCAGCGATACCCTCCTCCGGCATGTGTTTTCTTGCTGCCGTATCAGGGGCGCGTTTGCAACGTGTTGCAATCCTGGGGAAGCTCGAGGTCAATCAATGTGCACCCCCACGCTCAGGCAAATCACAACTTCCCAGAAAAAAAGCTTGTGACAGAGCCACTGTACTTTCAGAAGACGCAAACATGCAGTGACTTTTGAAGCGAGGTGTCAGTCAGTAAAGCACCAATATTATATATAGTCGCATAGTCTATTGGACTGGGAAGTGCTTGAACAAGCGTGGCCGTGGCGGGCTTGGCATATGTGCTGTCTCGAATGTGGTGCTGGTTTTAGCGCCCGCCCCACCAACATCTTGGAGGCTGTGAAGTAAAGGGAGATCAGCTCTTTGCTGAGGAGGGAGATGGCGTGAACGTAAAGAAGTACAGTATGCATGCGGTAGCAGTGCAATAATAGTACTGTAGGATGATGGCCTACAGGGCCCCCAAAATATCCAAACCAACCCCCGATCATTCCAAGATAACTATCAAGACTAAAGCCGCTTCATGTTGACGACTTTTTCCTTCATCCTACAGTCTCTCTCTCCCTCTCTCTCTCTGTCTCTTTCTTTCGCCAGGGTTAGGGGCAAGGGGGGCAAGCCCCCTCACCCGGGCGCGTTAGCGCCCGGGCGAGTTAGCGCCCCCGACTGGTGGGGAGCGTGATATTAGGTCTCGCTTTCTCTCTCTCTCTCTCTCCCTCCCTCTCCCTCTCCCCCCACAATCGACCAATAGTAAAGTGGTACGGTAGTAGCACAGGGTAGTACAGTAGTAGTAAAGCAGTACGAAAACACAGTAGTACAGTAGGAGGGTTTAGGGGGCCTAAAGATCTCGAAACCAAACCCCGATCTCTCCAAGATATCACCAATGCTAGAGGCCCTTGTTTATGCAGACTTTTCCTTGATCCACCAGCCCGAGGCTTGCTAAATGAATTCTCCGGCCTACTGGCACAGAGGACAAATCAAACCGAAGAACAAACCTGAAAATGAAAAACACACATTGTAGTGGACGGCCAAAAAATATCATGTCCTGAATAAGCCACCGAAAAGATGCAATGTAGACGCCCACTTACCAACACCCGGTGCTACATTCGTTACACCTGTTGACGTACCCGACGGGGATGTTTCTTTCGGACCCTTGTTGGAGCATGCCCATGCGCAAGCTACATGCTGCAAACAAGTGAAAACATCCACGATGCTGCCCCCAAGGTACGCTGCGTCTGATGTGGGCGAACTACCACCAGCCTGGTGGACAGCGGAAAGCAAGATTCGGGGGTTGGACTGATTGGACTTCCTTGATGAAGACTGCAACGACTTACGTAGCACGAACGGTATGCATGTGCGTCTGAAGAGCCTGCGGTGAATTACATGTAACGATTTGCACGAGTCTGAAGTTTCATGCATGGGTCTGAAGTATAAAGCTAGTCGCTAGTAAGTTTTCTCCAATCGTGGCTCGACTCGATGAATTTTTACCTCTGCGCTGCTTTGGAGTTTGTGATTCTTAGCTATGAATGCAGCGGCAAGTATGGACTCCCAGCTAGCGTGCAATTCCTCCAGCTTCCTGCTCCTCCACTCCTCCTCAGGCTACTCTACCTGCAAGCGCGAAGTGGCTAGGAGCAAGGTGCGCAATACTTGTTCTCAGTTCCCTAGCTCATACGCTCAGGACCCCCTGTCTGCGACTGTTCCACTCTCCTGGCGGGAGCCTGGGACGCAGCGACGGAAATCAAACTCCGATGACTCACGACGCACAGCAAAATCTTCCAACCTCCGATGTTTCGCGGAAGGTGACCTGAGACAGAAAACCGAATTCCATGGGTTCAAAAGTCCCAGAGCCGTCCTGTCGCTAAAACCTTAAATTCTAAAACGCAGGCGCAGCCACAAAAAACCCGAAGCTTGAGGTGTATGCCTTGACGGCTGAATGATTCTATAAGGACACTTCCGGTCTCACCATGCACAAGGCTTCAGGTTGGGGCTCGGCGTTTAGATTTCGAAAGCCTGTGTCTTGAAGCTTACAAATCTGCAAACGGTGCACCTCCCTGGAAGGCGGGTTGGGTGTTGCTGTGAGTTCCCTGATCCAGCTTTCTCGCGCCAAGTGTCGCTACGCCTGCCAAACGGCACTGTACGGGTTATTCCTGCGAGCCTGTACCTCTTCCCATGACGACATGCCAATGAATTCGGGTATGCTTTGACAACACGACTCGATGCGACTACGCTACGTGATCAATTTCGTTGCTGCTTTCTCGGTTTTGCTGTGTGGCTGTGCAGAAACCCTATACCGACCAAACCCTTCTTCTCGAACCCATGAACTTCCACGAATATCGCGCATGTCGACATGCACCCGTCCGGGAAAGTCAACCTGCTGCCACCGCTGGGCAAGCCTTCTGCTCTATAAAACACACTTCGGCAAAATTTCTGGGCCGCAGAATTAATGTGGGCTAGATATTCGGGCTTCAGCAAGAGACAGCAATAGCGCAAAGCAGCCCAAGGCCTGAATATTCAGAATGCGGTTTTGGGACCTTGCACCCCGATGCTTTCAGCCAGGTTAGTAAGAAGCCCGACTGTGTACGCAACAACGAAGCCCTTTTCGAAACCCTACCTCATGTAGGGAATAACACGCTTTAGGTTTGGGGCCTCAAGGATCTACAGTAGCGAAAGGAACACATAGATG
This sequence comes from Symbiodinium sp. CCMP2456, assembly GCA_905221635.1. NCBI lineage: Eukaryota > Dinophyceae > Suessiales > Symbiodiniaceae > Symbiodinium > Symbiodinium sp. CCMP2456. The sequence goes on along the minus strand of CAJNDV010028003.1, from coordinate 40,184 downwards.
GCAGGTTGTGAGCCCTTACAAGAATCGTCATAGTTGCGCACGAACCGCCAAGAATTTTTGCTTCGACAAGGCAGGAACAACGGACTGAGGCAGCAACTGTAGGAGGAGAGGAACAGAGAAAAACTACACCGCATGTCCGCCCGTTGTTGCGAAGCAATACGTGATAAAACCGACTATAGTTAACGACCACGCTTCAACAGCCTTGTTGTGCTGCTCAAGCGCTCTAATCCTTGTGTCCTTCCTTCCAGGAAAGCAGACAGCAGCCTAGTTGCCTAATTCTCTGGCCGCACAACGTCAACCCTTTGGTTATGGTGCAACTGCAGACAACCTGAAAGCCCCAAGCACGTCCAACCATGTTAAATCAAAAGTTGGATGAGGAGCCCGGTAGAGCTTCTCAGCGACGGAAGCTATGCTTGATTCAGCCGGCCTGGCCTCCTGCAATCGCAACTGTTCTGTGCACCGCTTTTTGCGGAGCTTACACATGCATATCTGCACAGTGTACGCATGCACAAAACAAAACACACATATATGTGTGTGTGTGTATGTATGTATGTATGTATGTATGTATGTATGTATGTATGTATGTATGTATGTATGTGTGTATGCATGAATGTAAATATGTGTGTGTATATATATATATACACAGACACACTGGAGTGTTCTGATTTGATGTGACAGCTTGTCGTCGAAGTAACGGCGACCTCAGCAGTTGGGAGGGCTTGATCTAGGTTGCCACCAGCTGGAGTCCCTCTCCCCAGGTGCACCACAGCACGTACGTTTTCACCCCTCGATGGGGGAGTCATCATTGGCAGGAGGCACGAGACACCAGGGAGAGCTCCTGCCCCATGCAAGTTTCATGCTAGATCCTCAATAGCTCGATCTAACGCAACTTTCGTTCTCCCTAATGCCGATTCGGGAGTGGTCACACACACACACAACCGCCTACGGAGAGGCGGGTAATGCAATTCGGACCTAGAAAGAAGGTTCCAGGGTGCTACTTCGCAACAAACGAAATGCAGCAGAACAAAAATCAGTTCTTCGTTTAAACCAAAACCCATGCCCAAGTCACCCCACTCCCACCGAGAAACATGTGGTTAGTGGACACGGCGGCTGAGCTCTTCACATTACCTGAGCTCTTCACATTACCAAGGTGCATACAGATCGAGGTGTCCCAGCTCCACTCCAAGTCGCTTTATCCCAAGTCAGTGGGATTGGCACCAAGATGCAGCTATTGATTTGTTTATATAGTCAAGACTCAAGACTGCAGTTCTGCTGCCACAAGCGAAGATGTTCTGCGCTCGACGTTTACAGAATAACTGGGGTTCAAAGGCCTCAGAACAGGACACCAACAACTCTTACCAAAGTCACCACAATCAAGCTTGCTGTATTCACCTGTCCAGCTGAAAGAACGCGTTCCAAGAAGCGCTGTGTTGCTGGTCAAGCACGCAGCAACTGTCGTCTCAAAATGGACTATGATTACGGGAGGGGGAGAGGAACGCAGCACGAAAAAATGTCTTGGCACCAAGGGCACCCAAAACAAAACATCAACCAGCAACCTTCTTTGCGAGCCGCAGATCACGACCAACGACCGCGAGGAGCAGACAAATGTCTGGATACCCCATGGCGACGAAAAATTGGGAAGCAGAATACGACTGAACGAAACGAGGAGAGGGATCAGACTGCGACCGAACAGAAACAAAACTAAATGAAAGGCCAGCGGCTTAAGCGGTCATGCTGCAAGACAAGATTCTCAACGCCCTGTCTGTATTCTCTTGAAAACAACGCATACTCTTGCAAGCCACACGTGACTGGTGAAGCTGTTAATAGCTGGGTCAGGCAGAGTTTAGCGCACGCCAAGCAATCCCAACAAGCGTACGTTGCCAAACACTGTTATACATCTAACTCAGGGAAAGTCGGAAAACCTAAAGGTTCTCCAACCATCAGCTCAAACCCAAGCCACAAACAACCACGAGAAGACAACTTTAGATCCACTGCATGCATGAACGGTGGCATTTAAGCCTAGAACAACCGAACAGGACCTAAAACTGAAATCACGAACTGCAAACCAAAGCTCGAGGGTCACCAATGCTCTACCAAGGTTCACGCAGCAACAACAAAGAGCAAGCCTATGTGCCCTCAAGCCCAAAAGGCACCGAGGCACATACCAAGGCACTGCGAGAACACTTAGTCTCGAGATCCCTTCGGCCTGAGGGCCTAACCGGCCTGACCGCAGAAAAACCCCAAATTGGTGGCAGTCGCCCGTCCTCCCGCCCCCGTAGCTGTAGGTAAGTACGAGAGCACACCATTGGACAGGACAAGGAACAAACGGAAGAACAGAAACAACAGCAACAACAACGACGAATAAGAAACGCAGAAACACGAAGAAAAAGACGAACAAAACAAGACGCGAACAACCGACGACAAGACGGAAGATCCTGGGACATATGGGTACTTTGTGACTGAGATGCTGTGCCAAGTTTGGCTACTTGTGCTTTCCCATCTCTGCACTTTTCTTTTGCACAGCAGTGATAACCTCATCCATTTCCTCCATTGCCCCGAAGGGATCAAGACATTCAAGACGGTGCACCGCTGGGCCCTCCGCCTATTGGACATAAGCCCTTGCACTCGAGTGTTCTGATTTGATGTCATAGCTTGTCGTCAAAGTATGGCGACCGCAGCAGTTGGGAAAGGAGACCCCCAGGGAGAGTTCCTGGCCCTGCAAGTTTCATGCCAGATCTTCAGTAGCGCGACATAGCGCAACTTTCGTTCTCCCTAGTGCCGACTCGCGAGTGGTCAAACACACTGGCAAATGCATTGATTTTTGCCAGACGTTTTAGAAAACTGAGCTATTCCTTAGCTGTCTAGCTTGCTTATTGTTACTGCCTTTTTGTGATCATGTTTGCTTGCCTTACATGTTTATTCGCAATTTGTTTACCTGCGTGCTTAAGTACTTGTCTGTCGACCTGCACTGAAATTCTAACGTCTGTGTACCGTGCAGGCCAGCACAACATCATGTAGTATGTTGCGGCTGTAATGTAAAGCAAGGTCGGAAAGGTACTGCAATGATTTGGTGTAAATGTAGCGTCACTCACTTCATGCAGTGTCCTGGTGTGTCGTTCCATAGAAACCAACTTAACCATAACCCAGCATTGGACTGTACAATGTAGCCTACATAGAGCGCTATATACACAAATATGTATGAACACCCATGTTGTTGGGCCTTATGGGGAAACGTGGGTCAAGCTGAAACAACAACTGAAGTCCCAAGGGACAGGCAAACGATAACAGAAGAAGATTCTGTCTGTCTATCTCTCTCTCTTTCTCTCTCTCTCTCTCTCTCTCTGTTCTGTTCTGTTCTCCGGGGCGTAGGGTGCGAGTGAGGCACCCCGCGCCGTGAGGCGCACCCCTGTTTCGGGGCTTTGTAGGGGTAGAAGAAAGTATGGATGCTCGGTCTCTCTCTCTCTCTCTCTCTCTCTCTCTCTCTTTCTGTATATATAAAGATATGATACACCTTCACACACACACACGCATGCGCACACACACACACACAAACGTGCCAGTATTTAACAAACGACTGGAGATTCCTGGCTGTCAGCCAGTGTCAGGTCGTAAGCTTCCAATCCTGCATGGTCAATGCTTTCCCGTGCGCCTGAGCCTTGACACAAACCATGACCGTAAGACCGCAAAGGCGGGCCACCCGAAAACACACCACTGTTGTTGGTCAAAAGAACACTAAAACGTAAATCCTAGTCGCTTCAGCCGTTTCGATATGTTTTGTATCTTAGCTATTGGTTTGGGGCTGTGGCGGCTCCAAAGTTAAGCCGTCATAAACCTACTACCCTACCGGGCATTTAACTTCGCTATGCCGCTATGCAGACATGCAGGTCCTCCCCAACAGGAGAACCGCGGAACCTTTCAAGAAGGTTGCTCCAAAGACCGCTGAAAATCACATCCTTCGTCCAACCGACTCCGCTCCTCTGCGTGCAGCATGCCTTTGAGGCTCACGACCTTCAAGGATGCAAAGCTTTGCGAAGCGGTTTACCTAGATAGAACGAAGCTGATGCTACCCTCTGTTCCTTCTCCCTCAATACCCACTATACTGAAGGCAATGAGGGCTCAAATGCTGTTCCAATAACGGTTATTTTGGGGGGGGGAACCAGTCAGACTTGCAGATTGGGTGCAACACGAATTCCTTTGTGGAGCTACTCCTTCCCCAAACGTCAAGGCTCAACTCCCCAAGACCCTAATGCAAGGCCCTCCTTGTCCCTTTTGAAAAGCCAGCACCGAGCCTCATCAGCCACCCTCGAAAGCAAGCCTGGGGTGCTAGTTTAGGCTTGCCTGGTCGTGATCGGCTGACTAACAGCTTGCTCGCTCTTCGTTTACTATGTTTGCGGTTATATGGGATTTTGCAGAGTGGCGCGCATCGGTCGGGGTCCCTGCTTGGTGCTCTGTCCCTTGCTGTACCTCCGCTGGCTCACCCTGCAACCGCTCTGCCAGTCTGCGGTGTCTGGCTACTCTGTAAAGCCCTTTTCAAGCTTAAACAATTGCCCGGCAACTTTTCTGCTTCGAGTGGGGGCCGGCCTGCATTGCTGAGATTATACGCCGCGTCCAAACGCATGTTGCACTAGGCAACATTCGAGTGTGTGTTGCAGGCCTGCAATCGTCCCTCGTCCGCTGAAGCCGCATCGGGCTCTCAACTTCGGTGTCCTGACTATTACTACTAATTATTGTTACTCTAATGATTATGATTCTGAGTACATCACTACTATCCTTGCCATTACTCTTGTAATTGATAGCAACACGTGAACCCCAAACACAGAAACAAATAATAAGCTCCGATGAGTTTCCTTTCACGTGTGAAGGTAAAGCCCCGTGTGGGCACCGGTTGAACAAGCATCAAAGCTCGGGTGAATTTCCACGCCCATCGGACTGAATTCCATGCTAAGTCGTGGGACCGCAGCACAAAACGCATCACTCCCCAATCCCTGATCTCTGAAGCTAGCTCACTCGAGCAGGATTAACAAGCCGGAGGAGAAAAGAATTATCCTTTCGAACACCCCTGCTTCTAAGACATTCTGCGTTCGAACTAGTCGCAAACAACACCCTGCAGTGCCCTAAGTCCCGACGCCTTCCCGCAAGCCCTTGATCAAGCCCACTTAACCCTAAAACCACGAACCAGAAGCTCTCCCCAAGCTTCTGAAAAACCCTGGCAACACTTCACCCCAGACCCCAAGGCATCCTAAAGTCCTAAAGCGTAAATACCAAACCCAAAAATCAACAAACGCTGGTTAATCTGAGCTTCGGCTTTGTGACCGCATGGCCGCACGCACCTGCGAGCAGCCGCCAGCTTGGGAAGGGTCGGAAAGGTCGGCGTGTAGGGTGCTATTTTGCCTCCCGCATCGCAAACCGCAGCAAGCACGGCAGCTTCTTGGAGTCTAAGGGTTTAGGCCTTGGCCGTTGGGGGATGCAGCTGGGTTGCGCGACAATCCAGGGGATGGTGGTTTGAGATTCAGGTCGTGTGGAGGTCAGGCGCTTGCCTCGGACATGGGTCTGAAGGCTTCAGGACAGGACCAAGCGAAGGCATCAAGCGACCTTCCACGATGCAACGACCAATAGAGCTCCGAAGATAACCGCAGCCAAAGCCAAACGGATTTTGGATTTCGAATTATGGATTTTTCACTTTGTGGGGTGACTGTATTGATGTAGGGCTTCGGGAATGTAGATGCTTCGGGCAGAAAAAACTTGAGCTCTGACAAGTCCAACACGAGAAAGAACGACGAGGACCCACACATGTCCATGAGCTGCGAGATTGACACAAGGTCAACGCAAGAAACGAAACCCACGCGAATAAATCTGCGCCGGCACACTGCGTAAAGCTCCACCAGCCCTGGAGGTCGAAACCAACATATAAACGCAATGCCTACAACCCTCGCCTTCCCTCCCCACCCAGCCCTAATACCATAAACCGTGCAAGCCCGAAGCCCTGAACCCTATAAACTCTTTTACATCCAAACTTACCCAATATAGGGGCCAAATTAGAATAGGGTTTTGGGGCATATTATTCTGTAAGGAACCACCTAAATAAGATTGGTGATTATCTAGGCCCCTACATTGCCCGACATTACACAAACCCTCCACCCTCTCAGGTACCGGCCTCCTCCTGTCCGGCTTCCAAGGCCGCTTTCACGGCTCCCAGCCCATCAAGGCAGTCTTGAAACTGCGCCATGGCACCGAGATGAACTGTCTCTCTAGATATATATATATATATGTATATAAACACGCATACATACACACTTCCTTCGTTGACAGAAGCTATCAGAAGCTATATCTGAGATACATAAAAAATGTGTGTATGCTTGCCAGCACACCTGCTTCCTATACTCCCAAGCGGTGCTTTCAGCATAAGCGCGCGGTGATCATGTTGGAATTTGCGGCGTTATAAGCATATTCAGCAAGACGTCTACTGGACCAGGAAGCCTGAAAACAAGCTCCACCATTGCACGGGTGCTCTCGTAGGTGCGTTTAGGTTTTTTTGCGTACAGCTGCCACCCGTGTAGTTGTCCTGGACGGGTCTGCTGCCAACCTTGCTTGGGCCGATACGCCTCTGTAGCTATTTGTGTGCTCCATGGCAGCGTGCCAGTGAGCCATGGCCCAAAGAAGAGCATGACATGGGCAAAACTAGCCAACACACCTGCGGAAAGCAGACCCTCTAGTTAGTTCGGTACCGAATAGGGCCAGGGTGCAGAACTGGCAACAAACACACAACTCCCAGTCATGCGTTGTGGACGCACGGGCGGAGCGTGCCTGCAATGCCATGACCCCGGCCCAAACATCCCCGGTCTCGCTGCATTGCTGTGCGGCTTCCTGCCTGCATCAACAACTTCTGGGCTTATCAGCCGCCAAGAAAGGGGAAGGATAATTGGAAACCAGGTTCGGTGTGTGCTCGACGGTCCCTCCCTAAGAACCAAACAAATACTGTTGCATGCGATACTTGTTGAGATAAGATGGGATAGGAGTTGAATGGACCGATGCTGAAGTGATTTCAGCTGAAGGTTGACGTCAACTGATCGAAACTCTTCTTCGGGCTGGGGACTATAAGGGGACATGAGAGCCCTTCTTGCACAGAAGCATGGTTGAATAGACGCTCAAGTTTCGGAAACTTCTAGTGGGAGTTCTGACATTTGGGGGCTTTCTATTTAAGTTCGACAGCTTATATTGCAACTACATCATGGCCTTGTCCTCCACGTAACCGACCTATGCTTTGGAGTTGAAGGCCAGCAAACTAGGAAATTCTTCGTCTTGCAGAACTACTCTGGACTTGAGCTCCTTTAAAATTTTTGGAGCTTACTAATTCGAGCTGGGTGTAAGGCTAGAATAGAGTAACACACTAGGGACATGGTGGCTGAAGCCAATTATTTGATCGACTTCGTCCGGATGAGAATGCACTGTATTTGGTTGGATCCCCAATCATTGTGGTGATGTGCTTTGGGCTGTCCAGTTTGCAAGTTCTGTGCATCCAGCAAAGCCAAAACACATCACCACAAACGGGGCAACGTAAGAGAAAGTGGTTGAGGGTCTGGCCTGTAGAGGAGAGGCGCAGGGCTGCGTGATTGAGACTGGTCTGGCAACCCTGGACGTTAAGGTACTGCTCCGCATGACTTTTTCAAGCAGCAGTGAATGGCATATATCACAATCCTCGAAAGTCCAAACTCAACCCCACAGTAAGTCCTGAACTTGAACCCCGACACTAAAAATCTGACCAAAGGCACCCGCGCATCACGGCCGTCTTGCCCTTGCCAACCGCCATGAGGCAGTCAGAGACCTGGCTATTTTTGGTAGTTTCGGGGAGCTTTGGGCCCACAGCTCAGTATGTGCGCAGGTCCTTCTGCAAATCCGGTCGGGCTCTCGCGAAGACCCTGCTCTTCGGTAGGATGAGGGTTGACGGTCTCATGTGAAGGCCTCAAAAATTAGAATAGGCTTTTGGGGTGTATTATCCAATACTAGAATCATCATAATAAGGACCCCAAAATAGTATGGGCAATTATTCAGGCCCCTATATTATGCGTTTAATCCTTTACAAACGTACAGGGACTCTCTGCCCTCCTATTGCTGGTCCGTCCCGGGTCCTTTCACCACATCCGGAGAGGTTGGGTTCATCAATTGCCTGGAATTTTTCAGAAACATTGAACCCAGGAAAGCCCAAAAAAACAACAGGTTTTTTAGAAACATTGAACCCAGGAAAGCCCAAGAAAACAACATGCCTAAGACTTTGAGACTTCTGAACGCATTAGGAGCTCGATGTGTGCATCACTCGCGGCTTGAATCGCAGGTCCAGATTTCTCAAACTGAACCCGACTTCATCCAGCCCGGGGTGGCAGCTGCTACAGTGCCCACGACGGCCCTGAGCCGAACCTCCGAAGCCCCAAACCCCCACAAAAACCCCGAACCTCTGGCATAGTGCCCCCCTCATTAAGGGTAACGGTACCTTTATAGTAACCCCACCAGCACCACTCCGTGGTCCCAGGCCCCGGGCCTTGAGGAGCGCTGCCATTTCCTCGACCTTTCGCGAAGGCTCTCTCCCTTGGGCTTCGGGCTATGGGGTTAAAATTCAGGATTTTGGGGTCAAGCTCTACCTAAATACTGAATAAACCTAAACGACATATAATAACCTTTGCGACCTAAAGCAAAGCCTGCAAATCCTAAAACGCAAGAAAAAACCTTAAACCCTATCCGCTTGAAGGCCTTAGCCCTGAACATCTTACACTCCAGAAACCCTGTGCGCATTATACTCTACAAGAACCCTGACTCTACACACCCCCTAAACTTGCCCTCAAGCCTACACCGTAGAAGCGCGACCAGCGGGGGTCCGAGCTGAGTGCCGAGGCCTCGAAGCAAAGCTACGCCGCTGTCTTTCTGAAAAAAATCGACGCCTTCAAGGCCTTTCAGGATGTAGATTTCCTTCCACAAGACCCGTAGGTACCGTCTCTCTTATTATAAGGACCCGGAAGGGATCCTAATCCAGAGAACCTCGGATATAGGAATGATCTCATCATCACAGCCATATACATCTAGGGAATAGGGCAGTGTGGAGCGACTACGTTTCAAGCACTAATTAACGCAGAATAAATACACAGCAAGTGTGCAGAGGTATATATATATATATATACAAATATTCAGAGGGCTTAAAGACTGAGAGTTCTACTAGTACGATATCAACTACAACTTACTCGCGGCGTCTTTTCGCGCCTTGCTGCTGTTGCTCAGGACCTTCAGCAGCGTGAGGCCTTGCTCCGCAGCAGCCAAGGCCTCAGAACATCCTTAATCCGAGCCGCTCCCGCGTGCTCACTGTTTTGTTAGAGTCCTGTAACAATGAAGGTTTCTTCAGTTCAGGTTGAAGGTCAATACCGTCGAAGCACTGAGCTGATTTGTCTCCAGGAACTGCATTCATTTGTCAAGTCGCGATTTTTGAAAGTTGAGGCGGTGGTAGGGTCTTGCGGCGTTAACACTTTTTACGGGGGATTGCAATACTTGCGGTTGAATTCTTGATTTGGCTCGAAGCGGAAAGTCATCCAACAGGCTCGCGGAACAGAACAGAAGACAGCTAGCAGCATGAAGGTATCGTAGCAAGAAGGACCGTGCCGTAGAAACAGCAGGTAGCCCACAGATTACTAGCCGGCTCTAGTAAGCATCAGGTATTCCTGATCATACCGCTCCACTGTCCATCTCAAGTGTGTGTACCAGAACCCCAAGCCCTAAACCGCACAAACCGTGGGCTCAGGTTCAAGGATATCATCGGTGGCATCACAAAGCGGAGACCTGCCCAGTAGCCAGCACACGCATCCTAGCACCAGCCAAGAAATTAACCTCATGGAAGGGACAACATGCAGGCTCACGGTCCGCTTGAGAAGATGTGAAACGCAAAGCCTGAACTCGCTTTTTGTCATCTTCCTCCGTCCGTGCTTGATGGCGGAGGGCCAGTCCTGTCAGTTGCGGTGTTTGGGAACGCAGATGCTTGCGCAAATCGGGATCCATCTCAAAGGATGCGTGTCACCTGGAAACATCTGTTCCAATATTGTCCCGCCGACCCGACATCTTTGACAGAGTTGCACAGCGGCTTGATCCGCTACATGAGATTCGGAACCCTGGAACTTCGCAGTGCAATCGAAAACAATTGAGAGAGGCGGGCTTGACCGGCCCGTCGTCTGCAAGGACAGCAGACTTTGATCGAATAAGCCTTAGCCGGTAAATCCTCCTTTACGACTGCACTCTTACGAGTGCCAGACATGCAAGTAACTTGAGGATTCGTGCCTAAACCTTAAACGTTAAACCCGTGAGGTCATATGCGGCTTCGGTAGCCGTTCAACGTTTAGAAAACCGGATTGACTGGGCTCTCTACAGAACAAGTACAGCATTCAGCCCGCTGCAAGCGCATCAACTGCATGTCCTAACCGCAACGTCGCAGTTAGCCAGCAGTTCAAAAAGTCCAAAAACTCCTGGAGCCGGTCCTTGTGCTGGAAAGAACAGGCGCTGAGGAACGTCCTGAGCTCTTCACCCGCTGTTTGGGGCTGCGGGCTTCAAGGGTCTAAGGTCCCTGGTCTCAACTATAATCTTTGCCCACTTACCATCAGGATCGGCAGTAGTAAGGTCCTTGCTTCCTGCTCTCCGGAACCACCACCATGTCGATTTCGATGCTGTCACGGCCCTTCTTATAGTCATACTCATTCTTCCCATAGAAAATTTGGCATGTCGGGAACCAAAGAGGATGAAAAAAAACAACATCGGCCGAGAAATTCAACTCTTGACAGTCTTGACATCTATGCAAATTCGCAGTGTCCAGGCACGACAGGTTTGCAAAAACACCACACTGCCGCGGGCACAAACTGAACCGTCACAAAAGCACACAATGGATTGAGTTGCATCCAAGTGTCTGCACAGGTAGCTGTGCAAAGTATTGCTTGCAGATGGGTCTTCCTTTCGCAGATGCGTGTTTGGAGTTGTGAGTAGCCTGGGTTAGGTATTCCGGCTTCCGTGTTGGGATTCGGGTACACAATAACGCCTACGACATGGGGAACACGCCCTAGTTGAACAACTATCTGTGCAAGCTCCCTGCCGGCTTCAACCCGCAGTCTTCATCTCGCAATGCAAAAGTCCAGTACTCTATGCCCAGAAGGCCTAACCCCTGAAAAATGCAATCAGGCTCCATGAGTACACTTAATCACTTCAGCCTTTTTTCCCTTAACTCCAAGCTCTAAAAATTATAAATCCTAGACTTCCCAAACCCCACACCCAAAAAATCCAACACCTCTGCGCTCCTGTTGCCATCTTGAGAGCTCTTCGTAAGCCTCTGCAAGGGCCGTTCGAAGCTCAGCCGCCTGAGAGATTAAATTAGGGTTTTCTTTTGCCACCCGCTTCGCTGACTAGGTCGCACTGCAGAATTTTGACACTCACACTCGGACAAGCCTGGCAAGGTCTGCAGGATTAGGGGTTGGGGTTTAGGGTTTCGACTCTCACTCTCGCACACAGCAGGCAAGGCTCCACATTTAGGGTTTAGGGTTTGGGGTTCAGATGAATCAATGTGTGGGAGAGGGGGGGGGCCGGAAGGATACTCTTTCAAAACTAATGAAGTTCATAAGGTTTGCTGAGGCTTTTCGGGCTTCAGGAGTTTATGGGGTTTTGCTGTATGTCAGGGGGTTCGAAGGGCTTTGGTTTTGGTAGGGCTTACAATTTAGCGTTTAGGGTTGATAATTATACGGTTTCGGGCCAAGGGTCGAGGAGTCAAGGAGTCAAATATGATCTTATTCAACACTGCAGGGCTACAGCTGGGCAGCGATTGGGCTTTTCTACGTCAATGTAGTTGCACGCTGCCATGCCAATTCCGAAGATACGTCAGCGGACCTAGAACTCGAGCTGATGATGTATCTCTTGGCACACAAACTACGCATTTCCTCGGAATTTGGTCTCGCCTATTCTTGCTGAGACCGTCTCGACGCAGGGTTGGTGCATCCCTGTGGTTGTAGTCGGCGAGAAATTGCAAAACTCCGTCTAAGCAAATGGGTGCCACTACTTTTGCGCGTCAGGTGCATTCAGGCATGCATGGAGTCAAGGTTACAAGAAACACTGAATCACGAAGGGCATGTAAAGTCGCCGGGCAAAACTAAAGTACTTGTAGCGGCTGGAACACCTTGAGCCCTGGGCGACAGGTCATAAACGCCACTGCCAACATCGAAAGAGTACAACCACGCAAGCCCCAGCGCCTGGACTGACAAGGAGTCTTCTCCATCATGCAGTGTACGTGCACCTGCCTGGCCAGCACCACACCACACCACACAACCGAACCGGACCGGACCAGACATGTATGTACGTATGTATGTATGCTTTCTGGGTATATGTGTAAAGAAACCACGAACGCTGAATGAACGAAGGGAACAGGAAATGAATGAGTGAATGGCTGAAATGATGCACATCTAGGCATGTATGTACGTAGGTATACATGCATGCATTTACGGCTGTGTGCATGCATGCAAAGGATGTGCGGGATGTATGTAATTAAGTATGGTTGTGTGCATGATATGCAAGGTAAAGCTTTAGATGGTCAACACTGCACAGCATATGTTCTGCATATTCTGCATGCTGTGCATGTTACATATCTATGTAGGATATGACGATATGCCTGTTATGCACGTTGCGCAAGCTATGTCTGTGTCAAGCTATGTACCTGATGTATGTAAGAAGCGTAATTCATGTAATGCATTTAATGTACGAACTTTATGACATGCAGTTGCAACACGTATCTGATACGTGTGGCACCAGGAAACTATATATATATATATGCAGTGCATTGCATGTATTGTAGTGTAATATGGTATATGTAGGCATGTATGTACGCAAGTACATATGTATGTGGTATGCATACACTGTGAAAGTATAATAGTATGACAGGCAGTATGTACTTGCATGGCTGGGTAAATATGTAATGTTACACACAGGTACATTCATACATATGTACATACGCGCATACATACATGCATACATACATACATACATACATACGAGCATACGGTTACGCACGTGTGCACATACACATACAGGTACAAACATACCTACATACATACATACGTACATACATACATACATACATACATTTCACGACATGACATGACATGACATGACATGACATGACATGACATGACATAACAGTCATACATACACACACATATATATACATTCTTGGCACTCGCGCTCGACGGAGTCAGGCAAGGGTACATACATACATACATACATACATACATACATACATACATGCCAAGACAGTGACATACATGCCTACAGGCACATACATATATCCAGACATGCATATATGCATGCGGCGATCGAACCCCAGCCAGCAGACCACAAAATGTGCCGGTAAGTTGCGCCGAAGTCTTCCCCATCACGGCAGCCTGCCAGGAACGGTTTCGGGCGTGAGATTTCGAGTTGTTCTAGGCTTTCAATCTTGGATCAGGGTTCGAGATTTTAGGATCTCGCTCTCATGCTCGACGCTGCCAGGCAAGGACGAGCGACAACTAGTCTGCAACCACTATGACAAAACCTGCGTGTAAGGGAGCCAACCACCACATCCGGCCAGAAGAGGCAGCAGGTCATGACCCCGTGCATGGAGTCAAAAAACAAGCAACACACCAACAAACCAAACGACTGAAAGAGCAGCAGAGATGCTAGAGACAACAACTCAGGCAAGTACCTTTGCCTTTTGAGATTCTGGTTCCACTCAGTGTCAGCTATGCGGGAACCAGCTATGATTGGGATCTCTGATCCCTTCCGGCCCCCGGGAGATGGATGTGTAATGTACCCACATGCCAAGGTGAAGGCATGATTCACAAAACTCATACGCCGAACGGCCTCTTGCCGTTGGTATCAGCTTGACGTTTTTTAGCGGACCGCTTGACTGTGGCAAACTACACGACTTTAGACCCGACAAATTCTTCAGAAATGCTTACTCGAAGCCCCCAACGTCTCCAACGTTGGATGTGTGGACCATGCCCGCAGCACGGCGCCAAGCACTGTACCCGAGATGCTGACAGTAGCGAAAAGCGAAACGATATACGCCCCAAAGGGGGCATCCATGCAGCGACGCGGTTTCGGGCAGCCAGGAAGAGGGGCAAAGGTGCCCTGGTCCAGCAGTATAGATTGTGCTTTCAGACATGTGCCTAATATCTAGCTATCCATATAATTATATTATACATATATGTTTAGGTGTATGCTTTTGCAACCACATGTATGTTGCAAAAAAGCATAAACAGAAACGTGTGCACATGCATGGATGCAAGCATAATTACATGGATACATACCTCAGCGAACACTGGCTTGCTATACATACATGGCGCACATTTACGAAATATATAGTTATGTAGCATATGTGTACATACGTCCTTGCTTACACATACATACATACATACATACATACATACATACATACATAGATACATATGCACAAAAACACATGTACGTACAACACATACGTACATACGTACATACGTACATACATACATACATACATGCATACATGCATACATGCATACATACATACATACATACCTACATACTAACCTGCACACCACCCTGCACACCACCCAGCCGCCCAGCCACCCAGCCACCCACCCAATATAAACATCAAAACAAACACAAACATACCTACATACAAACATGCATACACATATGAGAGACCATGTATATAAGAAAGAACGCTAGTGTTTTCTGCATGTCTTTAAGCTTTCGATTTTCTGGTCATGCGAAACAGTATAAACAAAGAGCACTCCCACAGCGACCCGGACTCATTTTGTACACGCTGATGTACATGTGTACATACATCCACCCATCCATCTGCGCTTATGTATAGGACACATCCATATATACATGCATACACATACGCACGTACAGTTGTAGGTGTGCACATCAGTACATGCATACATGCATGCAGGTGTGCATGCATACTTGCATACATATATACAGCTATCAAAACATCCAGGCAGATAGACACAAACAGGTCGATATGCATCCACGCGTCACACATGCGCACACACACACACACATGTATACATATATATATATATATATACATACATTCATGGATGCATAGATGTGATGATGTAAAGCTATTCAGTGCAACACCATTGGAGCCTTCATGTATGTGTGCAATGTGTGTAGCTTACGCGGCATATGCGAGGCATGCTGTATTTTCATGCAACTTATGTATCGTATGTAATGTATGCAATGTATGAAATGTGGGTAGAGGAGTATGTAGGCATGAGTGCATGTATGTATTTAGGTATGGCAGGTATTGGATTTAGTTTCGGCGAATTGCACTGCATTGCCTTGCCCTGTACCCTGGAGTACCGAGTTTTCATGTGTGTGTGTATCTCAACCGTACGATCCTCTGTCTCTGTATTTCAGCATCCTGAACTCCTGATCTGTACGTATTCGCGCTGCCGTTGCATTTGTATGTTAATTTATCTGCATTGCAGGGTCAGTGTACTGTATCACTGTATGGGCCATTTGCCTGAGCCAGAACTGACCACACCCGCAGTGAAATACACACATGAATTGAGCGGCTTCTTCTTCGCAGACACACGAACTATTGTCTGGTGTTCACCTCTTCTTGTGCTACGAGCGTTTCTGTGGGAGGCCCCTCACGAGCGCAGCTCAACTCCAAGACATGAAGGTCGAGAGCGGCGCCAGGACTCTATTCAAACCCTATATAGGCACTAGTGACTACACCCTGACCTGAAGCCCTAAACTCAAAACCCAATTCCTGGCACCAAGCTGGAGGAAAGTGTCTGCATTTAAACTTTACTTTTTGCAAGGAGGCAAATCGAGGGACAAGGCTTCTTCTTCGTTGTTTAGAGGGCCCCAACTTTCTAGTCTCGGGATGAAGGAAACAAAAGCAATCGAGAATTACCTCCTTGGCCTGGACAAATATTAAGTAGAGTTTCCGGTCTTGGCCGTGCCCTTGCTGGGTGTGCGAGACGAAGGACCATGAGCCTCTAGAGTTTGGCGGCTGCGGGTTTTCCTAAGCTCTACACACCCTTTGCCCTGTTGGGTCCCAGTGTCTCGCCAACCTTTCAAGCAAGAATCGACAGCACATGCGCTGCGGAGAAAAATCGCAGCAGAGATCAGGGAGACCTCAGCAACGCCTGCTCAATGCCGAACCTGGTTAAGGGTCAAGATTCCCAGGTATGAAACAGCTAACATGAAGGCGTGCTGCAAGCAGAACCTCCAGTTCTGAGACAAAACAAACTCAGCTCGAGGAGCCAAGCTGGGGTGGAAAGCACCGCAGCTGCGAGGAGGCCTTTGGCGAGACGGTTTATTTCGATCCCATCCATGGACCTCCTCATGTTAGCACATGGCCGTATAAGGGAAGGAGCAGAGCAGTGTTCCCGCAGAATTTAAGCTACTACGGGCCAGTGTCAAGGCAAATCAAGCCCCCTGCTGACTGAGGGGTAGGGTGTACTTCTCGCAAGGCTGCTTTCCGAAGAAGTATATATGGCGATGTTCTAGGGTTTAACTACATACCCTCAACGCTGCAAGGCCGGAAGCCAACTGCCCTGCTAGTCGCTCTCAGCATGAGCCACAAGGACCAGGGTGACCAGATCCTCAGCTCACAAAGACACTGCTTGGGTCTGGCACTTCTTCACCTTGGCGGTGTCAATCCGTGGTGAAGCTCCCAATGGTGAGCACTCTACTCGCAAACTGGGCGGCGACATGCCAGCCATCATGCTCCGAAGCTGGTCAATGAGGTGCTCAAACTTTTTTGGATCTTCCTGCACTCTCCTCAGAAAAAGCTCCATCTCATCCCCATGCTTCTTGCCATTGCCAGAGGCTCCGAATGCATATAGCCGAGCAAAGGATAAAGATGTGCTGCCGCTAGTTGCGGTCGTCTGGCAGGTCACACAGTTTCCATCCATCCAATTCTGAACCAGCAATGCCTGCGATGGCTTCAAGGGAACCCGGAAGATGGGATTCCGGCGCGTCAGGAGGTCCCCTACACGGGGGGAGGGAGGCACAGCCATGGCAGGACCTCTAATAGTCCTGCGCACCTCTTGACCGTCTGTTGTCCCACACACTAAATCTGATACAGATGATACTGCACAACACATGCAGGCCCAAGTCCTAGTCTGAGAGCGGCGCTCAGGACACAAGGGCCAGAGAGCCAGCGAAATATTGCGAAAGTGAAAAGGAGGTCGCCGTGCAAGTCTACGTCATGGTACACATGCACCGAAACCGTTGCGGCCCTTGCTTCATGTTTGCTGACTCGTGTCTTTGTGTGCATGCTTCATCTATGCTGGCTTCTCGCGACAGACAGAAGGGAGTCCTACCATGAGCGACTGATGCGGGAACATGGAAAGCCAGACACATGCGTTCCGATTTCCCTCCGGCCGTCTCTGGAGTTCTCAGGCTTCGGGTGGTTGCGCTGCTGCTCCTGGCATGCTACCGGGACCCAGCTGATTCCAAACATGTTTTGACATTATCAAGCTTTTAGACTACAGGGTTGAGCAAAGCCCTGGCTACGCTTCTACGAGATTTGCGTTACAGCAGACGTGCTGCGACGGGCACTGTAGGGATCCGGGAGTTCATGGAGCTAATTCCTAGTCATGCCCGGCCCAATCAGCGATAAAGTCGAACTAGGCATCAAGATATGCTTCGGCCCTCAGCCCACAAATCCCAAGTCCGGGGAACGGAGGACATTGTAACAGCTTTCGAGAGCTCTCATCATGTACACTCACAGAAGTGACACAAACAGCATGCAGCCGAAGCATCGACCTTCAAAACTCTCTTGTGGCTTGCCGCTTCCAAACCCAAAGCCCATGAACTCTAGAAGCGCTGTTTGTGCCTGCAACACCTCCAAAAAGCCCGAACGGCTCAAACGACCACCAAGGCTCCTCGATCTCACGGTGCAAAGCTTCCTGTCCAGACACCAAAACCCAAATTAAGGCTTACGGTTTTAAAGATGGCCGCTGCACTTGATGATGTCAGTGTTATCGTTAGGAACGCTCCGGCGCTTCTTCTGATACTGTAAGTCTTTTGCCAGCACTGCGTGCGCAACGAGCGCTACGATTACCATCTCGTCTGTGACTACAAGCTGTGTAAACGTTGGTTGGCCAGTGTTTTCTCATGCTTTTGCCGATGATAGGAACGAACAAGGGTGCAACCTCTGCTGGTGCTGCCGGTGGTGATGGAGCAGCAGCTGCTACTACAATCACAACCAGTAGCAACAGCAGCAGCAGCAGCAGCAGCAGCAGCAGCAGCAGCAGCAGCAGCAGCAGCAGCAGCAGCACCGCCATCACGATGGTACCCTTTCGCCGGCTCAAAGGACAGCATTCGGGTGCTTAACCGCCGACAGTGCCGTAAGGCTTTCACGTTTACGGACTTAGGGTGTAGAGCTTAAGAAGTGAACCTTGTGATCTCAATCTTTGAAGATATTTTCTGCGAATTAAGTACTACCGCACTTCGGGATGAGGCCTCGCTATTTGAGACGCCAGCTTATCGGGATTTAAGAAGTGTCTGTGATGCTGCACCGGCATGTCAAAGCTTCCTGGGACACCTAGGACCCAGGCCTCAGTTAAGCCGAGGCACATTGTGGTGCGTCAAGTCTTGAAGCATGAGACGCAAGCGAACCTCCTGACGTTGCTACGCCGGATACGCTCTAGGACTAGGATCTCCAGAGGTTCTGGGCGAGTGTCCCAGAGGTTCCGAACAAGGATAGCCCGAAGTCAGGCGAAGCTATGGAACAAGGATGTGCCAAGGAAACCCCTAAGTGGAATAAAGCAGAAGTAGGCTACTAGTGCCTGCCGAGATCGATCTCACCATGTTGCGCTGCCTTTCTTTAGGCGACCCTCTTTACTATAGCACGTTAGATGGTGTCAGCCATAATGCGCACCGTTTGCACTTTCTTGTTCACTAATCGTCAACCTCAATCTAGTCGAGGATGACAAGCCAGACTTTTCAGGCTTCGTTTTATTGCACCTGGGGCCTGATTTCGGACAAATTCAACCTAGCATGGCACGCTTGCGACAATATACTCGAGCCCACTCGAAGCAGAAAGAATGCGGAGGGACGAAGAAACAAACAACCATCCCGCAACTTCAACGGCAAGCAGAGTTGCGACATAGAAGCCCAAGCGAAAAAGCAGTGGGTCTGTGAAGTACCACGGCTCTGGCAGTTTTAGCAATCGCAGTCGCAGCAAGGGCTCGCTGGAGAGGGAGCCGTGCCAGGCAAAAGCTGAAGTTGCAAAGGGGATAATGACGTGAGTGCGTAACGATTAGAACCGAAAGCAACACTTGTGGCAACGGCGGTGATATCAGGGGCTACCAGAAGGGAAGCACTGAGACGGCAAAGGTATCTCATAATGGCAAAAACGCAAAACGAGCACGACAGCATGAACAAGTGATTGCAGCACAAGATAGACACGCAAGCAACAGTACTGTAACAGGCAAACCCGAATCTAAGAACATAACAACGAAGCCACTCGTGAAATAGCGACAGAATGAGTCCACGGTGGACGACAGGGCAGCACAGGAACGACAGAATGTGTGATGCAAAATCAACACTGATACCGTCTGATCACGATAGTACCATCTGCCATCCTGACAATGCCAGACACTCAATACATGGATAAGGATCAACATCCGTGGCGAAAGAGCCGGTTGGAAATGCAGTTGCAAGTTCTATGAGAATCAAAGGTAGTGAAGAGCGGATAGACCTACCTATACTACAAGCAGCGTCAGTATTGCATGTAGTTCCAGTGTTACCCACGCTCATAGTATTGGCAAACGTGGTAACTATGGCACAACAAAACACCGCACAGGCTAGACCGCTATGTTTCGGTCACACTGAGCGGAAGGATGATAATGTCACAGCTCGTACTGATGGACAGCCGAAAAGCTCGCACTCTGCCAAGTCCCAAGAGACAGAGCTTCAATTAAAGGATCAACCGGAGCAACATACTTGTCTGCTGCCTCCTCATCCGCCCCAGGAAGTCCGCCGGACTCCTTCAGGCAATGGAAGATGCGCACACACTTAGGCATTGCATGGTATGAGAAAACGACGCAAGCACAAGCAGCAAATGCTGATTGATGCCCATGATGAATGACGATTATGTCGAGTTGTATGCTGTAGATCGCGAGCTGGAAGAAGTTGAAACCGATTTACTGTGCGATTCTTGGCGGTGTGAATGTTACGGATCAATCTGCTTACCCACACCTTAGTTCCTCGTACAAGATGTTGGGAAGATGCTGACTCGACTCTCTATTCTCGGCCTGCCAGACTCAGTGGCGGAGCGGCTCTGCTTCGGATTTCCACTTCAAATTGCTTCTGCCTGACCTTCGCACAACGCCAACCACTATTGCTCCATAAGCTTTGGGGCCCAGGGCTACTTGAGACGTGAGCGTTTTAGCGTCCCCCGCAGAAAGCCTTGTGGCAAAGTGGCGCTGTCCATGTTTGCCTTTTGCCTCTGTTAAGGAGAACAAGCAACTGTTTAATTCAGCACCTGGAAATCCCAAACCCTGAGCAAGGAATTCTCAGCTTACCGGAAAGCTCATACGGTCATGGTGTCGCGGTCCTGAGCTCGAAGCTCTTCTCCCAGGAGAACCGGCAGCACAGAATCCAGAAACACCTGTCAAAAGCCACGTGGGGTTGCTTCCCGAGACGCCTCAACCCTGCAAACTCTTTCGACGACAGCTTCGGGAGCCAGCTCCCGCCACCCATCAGTACATACCGGAACATCATTTCGCGGCCAAAAGCTTGAGCGAACATGGCTGGAGACGTAGATACCTTTCTGGAAAGCCTTATTAAACTTTGTTTGCAACAGCAGAACCTGAAACTCTCGTGACAGGCTTGGATAGTCGAGGGGGGTCAAGAGCGGATCTTGAAACCTATGCTTTCCGCTGTTGACGGCACAGATTTCATCCAAGTCCAATTTCTGCATCAGATGCAGAGATTGGACTCCGATGAAGGCTGGACAATACACACTAAAGCGAAGGCCAATCCGCGATGCAGCAGCTTGTCGATGTCGTCTGCATTTTTCCTTTGTTGCTGTCCTCCTGCCACCGTCTGCTTCATATATATATATATATATATATATACATATTCATGTAGTTGTACACACACACACATATATATATATATACATATGCCTGTTTTTGTATGCTACCCCCCCCCGCTCCGATACCTAGGTTCTCGTCTTTATGCTGATGCTTTGCGTAAGTGGGGCGAGGGAAGGGGCGTGTCGCAAACATGAGTCAGCCATGAATTATGGATGCTGTGTCCAAAGTCTGTGCCTGTGCCGAAAGCAACGTTTATCTTTGCTTCAGTAAGTGAGCAAGCACAAAAAAACGGACAGAAAAGGCTGCGCGTGCATGCGCCCGCAAAAAGAAGCAAGGAATGGCAGAGGAACAACTGTTCTGTCATCGATGCCGGTGGTCGCGAGGAGCCGACATAGAGTAGTGAGCGAGTGCGGTTATGGGGATGCAGGCCTACTGAAGCTCACGAAAAC
>CAJNDV010028003.1:0-16597 GCA_905221635.1 Symbiodinium sp. CCMP2456 | reverse complement strand
AAAGGTATTATGGAGCACAGGTGTACAATAACATCCTCAGATAAACCGGATTCAATTGAGAAACCTCGCGTAGCAAGATTCAACAAACTTTCGTGAGTCCTGTATCTGTGCAGCCTCGAGTGACGGTGTCTGGTGCGAGGTGCGAGTCAGATTGTTTTGGATGGTGCAATCACGAGGTGTCACGAGGACAAGTCAACAGGTCCGGCGGGGGGCTCAATCACTCTATGTGTTTTCTCCAGCCTGAACCCGGTTTGCTGAACCCAGACCTGTATATTATGTGTATCAGACATGACATAATCTATATTTCTTAATAGGGTACTACAACAATATGCTCCGAACGGAACCCCGACACATGCAGCCTCAGACCGGGCTTCGGCTGGGCGGTCGTCCGCCAGATCCTGCCGCCGACATTCAGTCTTTCTCAAGGCTCTCATAGGATATTTCAAGGCTTTGATGGGGCTCTTGGTGTCTTTCGGGGTTTCGTAGGGCTTTTGTAGGGCAAACCAGAAACCACCTCGCGGTCTAACCGGCAGATGCATCAGGGTAGTGCCATAGCCTGCATAATTCTTCAACGCAATGCCCCGCTCACGACCCGGAACCTTCAACCGCGAGAGGAGCTGACGCACAAATTCAATTCATGTTCAAACGTGGCTGTGGTTGCCCGTTCCTGCGCAGTGCCACACTTGGAAGTGCTCTGCAGCCTCGTGGCTTTTGGGCTCATGGTGCCAATGCTGTCAAAAGATTATGGAAAACAACGGCTGCACGATTCACACGACCTACACTCAGAAAGAACCAAGGAACCCTGAAGGTCCTCAACCCCCAAACCGCTGAAGAAAGCAACACAGCCATCTGGGCTTCATTCCGAGCTTCAGTGCCGATTCGCAACGCTCGAGAATGGCGGCAAGGTCCCGGCACCGAGAACTGCCTTCGCCTTCTCATACATACATACATACATACATACATACATACATGCATGAGGTTATATACATATATCTGTCTATTTAGTATATACATATACTTGTATACATATAATATGTACATAATTTATCTATCTAGCTCTCTAGCACTCTCTATATAAACCTCTGTATGTGTGTGTATATATATATATATATATTCATCTCTCTCTATCTCTCTGTCTAACTGACTAACTAACTAACTAACTAACTAACTAACTAACTGTCTAACTGTCTATCTGTCTATCTATCTAACTAACTATCTATCTATATCTATCTGTCTATCGATCTATTCATGTATTTCTTGCTCTCTCTCACTCTCTGTCGCTCTGTCTCTCCGTCTGCCTGTCTGTCTATATCTAAATATAACAACATATACATCTAACGCACTCGTTTTGGCTCAATAAGTTTTATCGAATTTATGATTTAACGTCCTCTCGTGCCGAAGGCTTCAGGTTAAGGCTTGATTGTTGCGACTGACCAGCTTATAGCTTCATAGTTGGTAAAGAAAGAATAAGCCGTTCTTGTACATTGGTCATCTCGGACTTTCACTTGGGTGCCCAAAAACGAAGCCAGTTCACTGAGGCGCTCTACGCAGGACCGTTAATCACAAGCCTCACACGGAAACTCGTTTTGGAAGCCCCAGTCGATTTGGGGGTTGGTGGTGTGTAATGGCGAGAAAACTGGTGCTTGTGCGCAGAGACTTGAATCTGAATGCAACCTCCGAGAACACCATGGATCAGTTTTTCGGGATCTTCGGCTTTGTCGCTTCGCCTTCATTTCAGAGCCTGACAGCTGTTCGTTCAGAACTTCTGTCCGACGTAAGTCTAGGGCTGTAATGCTTGCGGCGGGTCCACGAATGCTTACCTCTGTCCAACACGCCACTCCAATACCACATTCCGTCTGCACTATGTGCTGAACTGAACCTGGCAGAAAACGGAAGGCAGATTCTACAAACCGCTGCTGCGAGCACGCTCGTCTTGCACCCAAAGAAACAAACGGATGCGGCCCAAGTGGGCAGAACGAGTCCGAAAACAGCATAACCGTTGGAACCGAAGAAGCCCTTGCGCCACGACGCCGGCGATTCCGCAGAGTGTGCTGCAGGCGCGAATGCGGTTCAATGCCTGGGGGGAAGTAAAGAGTAAGTAGGGTTGAAGCTAGAATCCAGAAGCGTTTCGGGCTCTGGGACACTGGACGTGTGATCCGGTTTAAAATCCTTTCCCGTCCATGACCACCCGAGTTCCGAGCAGTTTGTGCCTGCGACCACTGCTCATCTAGGTCCTGCCGCCAGAATTGTTGGCCGCAAGTTGCTTTCTGTCTCTCACAATCACGGGCAACAAATCCTCGAGCCAGGCTCGACGACAAAGCGTAGTCTTGTAACTTTGCAACTTCCGGAACCCGAGCGGGAGTTTTCACAAACACCCAGCTGACGTCAACGAGAATGCAACATGACAAGTATAAGTACGATACGACAGGTCACTGCGTATGCGAGCTCCGGATGCTGTTTCTCTTCTCTATATAAGGACCCGCTCGATACATCAGAAACGTCTGCCTTGCGACTAGGCTTGGACAATGCTTGGTATTGCGACTTTGCACATCCGATATCGGCACACGGACCAAATCCGAAACCTTCAAGGCCTTGCCTCACGGAGCTTGCGTCGTTGCGCCAGCACCTGATGCAGACCCCTCATCGCGATCTTACACCTGAGTCTACAACTTCTATGAGTCTCGATCTTCAGGGTTTGTCGTTCTTAGGAAGTTAAACCTTGTGGCTTCGGAGTTTGGGGCGTGAGGGGGTATGGGGGGTAACGGCAACCGGTGTTGGGAGTAACGGAAACCGCCCCCACACTGTAACCGAAACCCGCGGCCGCGGCAAAAAAAGAATCCGGGTGCCGAAGTAGCGAAAACAGGACAGGCACGGGAACTGCCAACGGAAACCAACAAGGCGCGGGCGGAGGCTTCTGTGCTCGCACATTCGAGGACCGAAAACTGGTCCCCCACTGGCAGGCCTGAAATAGATAAGACACAAATGAAGATGGGATGATGAGCGGGTACACGCAACCAATCTTTTGTGAGTTTTTCACATGCAGGCAGCTGCTGCCATGTGCATGTGCTGTAGTTTCATAGGCACACAGTGATGGATGATTGAACCCTTTAGTTTCATTTGTCTTCATATGTCCGTAATTGTTTGTCAAGAGGCTGAAATCCCTTTTGCATCCAGGCCTATATCCCGAAACCCCTAAACCTTAAACCCCACCGCTGCCGGCACCGCTGGCGCTGGCGAAGGGCAAGAAGTAGTGCCGCTGCTTGAAGGCAAATCTCATGCAGGGCTAGAAGCTTCCATTTCCACAGCAACCTTCATCGAGAAAGTCTGATTCCACAATTGACAAGGTTATGGCTAGCCGAATACTTCTAGCGGAATGTCTAGCCTTCGACGAGATTGAGAGTTTTGAATCTCTAGACTTCAAGGACCGAAAAGCGGTCCCTGAGTTCAGGAGCCGACACAACAGTCACGATCGGACAGGAGGGTCGCAGGACGTGGTTTCTGTTAGCATGTGCTGCGCCGAACTTGCTGCGGGAACCAGGCGGTTTTTGTTACGGTCTCAAGCCTGGTTCCTGCATGTTACCAGTTCCGGATATGGACAACCTGTCCCCGTTGTGGCAAGCACGATGCTTTCGGGTGTTAAGACTGTTATGACTTCCTAGCCGAAGAAGAAACACCACACAGCCACCAACACATCTACAGGATGATGAAGAAGCCGTGGTTGCAGTTCCTTCTACTAACTTCGCATATCGACAGAGTTCACGACATCACAGTCCACGGCTACAAGAAGGACAGCTGCAAAAGGCGCACAAGCCACAAAGAACACAACCAATCCGAGGTGCCCTGCCCTATTTCCTCACAAGAAAGCAAAGTCCCCGTTTCCTTCGAGCGGGGCTATCCTGACATTGTAGATAGATTCTGAGGTCGTTGTCTCTTGACATAAAAAGCCTTGTGCTTAAGCGGAACGTCTGCCGAACAAGCAAGCCTGAAGGCGTGCAGGTGCAGCCTGCTGGGACTTCGTTGATCTCGCACGCCAGTCGCGGTCCTCCCAGAAGCGCACTGGCCTGCAGTTCCGGTGGAGAAGAACAGAGGGTGTGCCAGCTTCAACTACAAACCGATGTGCAGGCCTATAGGCGTCTCATCCCGAACGCAACTGGAGAAAGACCACCGAGCAGCGAGAGAAAGAGAGAGATGGAAGGAGGGACTAAGATCTTGCCACAAATATTTTCGGGCACGTGCCCGTGCCGGAACGGGCCAGTCGGATGTCGTGGCATGAGATGCCAGGCAAGTGCGTCGAACGACGGACGGCACTGCCAGCATGATGGGCAACTTCGGTTCCAGGGTTTGGCCGAGCCAGGGCTTTGTGGCAGTGTGCGGGCATTGAAGTATTGGTCCCCCACAGCTGTTGGCTGGCCCGAGCCATCGGGCCTGTAACGCCTTAATCATTGAAACTTGGTGTCGGGTTAGATGATATATAGTTTCCTTGTATTCAGGAACTCTAAAGTCTAAAGGACAGTATTGGCAATTACTCAGGCCCACGTATGACAGCAAAGGCACGGGCCGAGCATGCTAGGAAGCATGCCAACCACACAACCTTTTGCATCTGGTTTGCAGCGACTCAAACAAGGACAGGCACACCCGAAGCCCATAGCTTTAAGCTAGAAGAGACGTGGTTGGCGCGAGTCCGAAGGCTTCTAGCCAACCACGCAACCTTTTTGCATCCAGGACTCTTGCAAGCAGCCTAAACTCCTAAACCTCCCGAAGGCTTCAACCACCCTCAAACCCGAGACCATGCATGCCTAAACCAAACCTACCCCACACCCGCAACGACGCAACAAGAATCAACCACCGGAGGTCTACTAGCAGATCTTAAGTTGAGACAGGGAACACACTCTTGACAGCACTCGGGTGTGGGGCAACAAAGACTACGAGCGCACACAAGTGCAGCTGCAGCGGCGTGTCCAGGGGCAGTGCTTCGCTTCCTTTGAAGGACCTGCTGCGGGGTTTTGCTTGCGAAGGTCTGAGACAAGTAAAAGCAAGTTCTTCACTGTTGTTTCTGGTCTTGCAACTCGATGTGCCGGAGGAACTGAATGCTGTGTTCGCAAACGGCAAGAGCAAGGAGCGGCAAAGAAGTGGCCCCTGCCTCAAACCTATGCCAAGCTTCCTAGGCCAAACTGCCCAAATGATCCCTGGGTACGGGGTTTACCAACTCCCAGACTACGTCAACCCCGAACCCAACCGAGAGCCACCTCAGCTGCTGCAGCGCGAAGTCGGTGCGATCTAAGGCCTTCTGAGCTGCTTTGGGCTTGCAACCGAGCTTCACAGCTTCAGGGCTGCAGGTAAGACCTTTGTGCTCAGAACATATCTATTTGGTGTACTGTACTTGCGTGCACCTGCGGAGCCTAGGAAAAGCTTCGGTTCAGGTTTTATTCGCTCAGTTATATCGGCTTCCAAGTGTGCAAAACGGCAACGACCTGCCTTCAGTCACCTTTAAGAGGAAGTCTGACACCCATTGTCCCAAACCCCGGAGTCGGGTTGGGGGAATTCTATAAGTCAGCCCGGCTCATGCCGAGTAGCGAAGATCAGAGCTATGTCAGCAGCCTTCACGGATCAGAGATGCAGGTTTAAAGGCTGAGGCTTTGTGCAATCGAATTTGGGTTCGGGGTTTAGGAATATGGCTGAATATGGGCGCACGGCATTGGGACCAGGGTTGGGGTTTCGACGCTTACGCTCGTTCAAGGCATGCGCAGCTTCCTGGTCCAACTGTAGCTGGAAATCCGTCTTTCGTACCAAGACAACCACCATGTATTCATAAGTGCCTATATTGCCACACCCAGACCACCTGCCAAGTTTCAAGCACAAGCATATCCGCGGCCAATCGTCAACCCAATACCAACACCTGAAACTAAAACTAGGTCACAGCTACACGAAATAAAACAAATCCACAACCGGAATTGGAGCTGCGGTTTGGTTTTCCGGATCTCGGACTTAAAGATAAATATTTGGGAATATGACTTGGGATCTTTAAGGACTACATCTGGGGACTTCGGGTTTCACAATGGTCTCTGAGGGTTGAGGGCTTGCACAACTTTAAGGTCTCGGGTCCAGGCGTGCTGTCCCAGTGCTGCGAGCATAGAGGACAACTCACTTACAAGTGCACGGCACGCAGGCTGATGGCTGGGAAACCAGAAACCATGCAGAATGCCACATAGGGCGACACCGAAGGGCGGGCCCTTAGCACGCGAAGGCCTTCAAAAACCAGAAGCCTCGAAACCCATAGAACCCGAAACCCGATTGCGAAAGCAGCTCAAAGTCTCAGCGCGAATTTCGAATTGCTGGGGAGTCGTGGCCTCAACTGCGTTGCCGGCGCGGCGTGCGTCGGCGAGGAGCCGGGCCCCTTCAAAAAGGCGGAACTAAGCCCAGGTTAAGACACTTTAGAAGGTGGAGCTGTAGGGAATGTAGGGCCTAGGGTCGTGTCACTTACCCGCCCGCGCAGACAAACCCTGTCGGAACAAGCCACCGAGCCCACCAAAGTGCAGTGCTTCACCAATGCGAGTCCTACCCTGTTTATCCTTGTTTCCTTTTTATTTTCTACCAACCAACTACCCACCCGGCATGATATACAAGAGAGCACAAGTTGAGGCCAAGAGGACCCAACCAACAGTTGCTGGCAGGCCGCGCTGCTGCCTCCGAAGCTGCAAGCATGTCCTTCGGGCTGTGGAGTCAAGAAGGCTGCAATCACACACCATAACATGCTTGGTAAGAGCAATTTTCACTACTTGGATCTTGACTGTTGCGACTACCCGTGCAAACAGCAGCAAGACTTCAGCGATCTTCAGCGCATACTGTCCTCCTAGTCATGCCTTTGTTCTGCATTTTTTGCGCAGTAAGAGGGTCTGTGAACAAACAAGGTCGGCGCAGGATGCGCAGGAACTTTTTGAAGAAAGCCATCACTCTTGTAGCTACTGCCGTTTGAGATGGACTTCCCGATTACGGAACTTGGGGGCTGCTCCATCCAGGAATTCAAAAGTTGGCAGTTCCGCATCGTTGCTGGCTCGGCTGTGCAACGGCGGGTTTCGATTGTGGGATCCGTGGCTTCATTCTTCGATGGCTCTGCATCGCTGCAGATTTGGATTCTTGGCGATCTCTCTTTACGGATTCGGCTTAGGGACCACGCAGCGTAGGGTTGAGGATCCGAGTTCCTGAAAAGGTCGGCTTCGCGCAGGGCCTGACTCCCTCTTGGGGACGCCACCTCAGGGCATGTGCCACTGGGCATAATGACATGATGCACGACTTCAGATTCAGAGTTCTAGCAACAGCCATCAGCCAACTGCCTGTTTCTGGTAACAGTTTGACTCAGAAACCATGGGTCAGAAAGGTGCCAAATAACCAGCCGTGCAGCTATGATACTGTGAGTCAGTCTATGTCGTACAATGCCACTGCGGCTACTACGAGGAGGAGGAGGAGGAGGACGACGACCACCAACATCGCCATCACTGCCGCCTCCATCGCATCAGCATGAGCATCAGCATCAGGAGCCGCAGCAGCAGCGGCAGCGAAAGCAACAACAGCAGCAGCAACCGCGAGTAAGAGCAAGAGCAGAGCAGGAGTGATAGCAAAACAGCGACAGCAACAGCAACAGGTAACAACGGCCTAGAGTGACAAGAACCAGCCCATGCCCGCTCCAGAACCAAGACTTTGAAAAAGCGCCAAGAAGAAACCCGTCAAAGCGTTTGCACACGAGGGGTATTTGAGGAACGGCCCCAGCGCTGGATCGACAGCCAAGGTGTGAAACTCCTTCGTCACGAGCTCCAGAATCCGAGAACGATGCGTGTCTAGTCAAGTGCAGGCTGGGCACTCTTGCGGCGCCATGGCTCGGGAAAGGAACAGCAAGCATGGGGGTTGTTGGGCGATCAGTATGGCTGGTGGCTGTGTCAGATGCCCATGATTGCAGCCGGACGCTTTGCTTTCCCCTACAGCATACCGGCTTGAGCAGTCTGAGACTGCTAAACGACCAAGCCAGCAACCTTGAGCAACTTGCAACTCCAATGTCAAATGTTTCATGGCCAAGGTTTTGCGTTGCCAACATGCAGCTTTATGGGTTGTAGATTAAGCTCACCGAGTGTGTTCCACAACGGGGCAGGGACGATCCGGGACCGGGTGGAATGTATGTTCTGTTGCTACCGCAAAACGGAGTATGCTTCCAATGTAGAGGCTCGTACAATCATCAGATTCCGCCTCTGTTCCTCATGTTGGAACTGCTCGTGGCCCCGAGCGGTAAAACTCCAAGTTTAAGGACAAAAACACGAAGGACGCGTCCGAAGCCTGACAGAATTGCTCCCCGATCGAGTCATGCTGCATCTGAACAAACCCTCAAATAAGTCTAAGCCTGAATCAAAACGCAACAGCCAGGACGCTGAACTTTGCAAATCATCAACTTGAGTTCAGGGCTGGATTGTTGGGTTTCTGGGTGGGCTTGCTTCAAGCTTCGAGTATGCTTTGCATCTTCAGAATGCTCAGTGCCAACATGCTTGGTTTCGAGGTGCTCTGGGTGTATTACCTATGCCCCCTACATGCAAATCCGGCGGGTTTACCCTCATGACTCCTGTAACTCCCTCTCAACTTTCCTTTGTTCGTTTCATTTCTTTACAGGACTCTTGAACGTGGTGTGGGTGCGTGTGGTCCAAAAGGCAGGGAGTAGAACAGATGCAACTCCACAGTCGTGCAGTGCCCATGTAGTCAAATTCCCATAAACTCTCAGTCTTTGTTTCACATAACTACTACCTGCTCAAGGTTTAGGGCAGATCTGCCCCTGTGGAGAGACCTTGGGTGCCAACGCTTTTGGCCTTTCCAGAAAGCAGCAGGTACTCCTTGGTCGAGGGGTTGGGTCATGGGAATTGCTCTATGGTTCAGCGGGGAAGGACACGGGACGAGGGGTTGAAGGGCTTGAAGGCTTTATGGCTTTATGCATCCTGGTGCAAAGAAGAATTGAACTTGAGCTACATAAGCTTCTACGCCCAGGCTTCGCGAAGCCGTGTCTCCTATTGGGTTGAGGTCTTGAGCTCTTGAGCCCTATATACAGCCTGCTTCTGCTTTTTACAGCTCGCGCCGGACCCAGAAGCCGAAGCCCGGCAGCAAAAGCCTTTCAAACTTACAGCATTAACATGAGAGCCCTAAATTCCCAACGAACCCAAACACAATGCTGCGTTCGATGCCCTACAGCTCTGAGGCCTTGTGGCTTTGGGGCCTTATAGAGAGTTTGAGAGTCCTTGGTTTACGGTTTAGTTCTGGGCTTCAAGCCGGTTTGAGGGTTTGGGGGCTGCGGCCTTGCTGCTTGGCGTTCGGAGCTTTGGCCTAGGGCCTAGGCTTAAACGAGATGTCGGCTAAGGCATAGGCCGACATCGCCAGGAACTCCTCTGCTTCCAACCTTGTATCCGCGTTTTGTTCGCAATACGTGGCGCAATGCCCAAGTCCTATATTATGTCAGCCGCCTCCCCAATGTACACTGGAAGATGTGTTGTCGCAGTTGATGCTGAATCATGGAAGAAGGCAGCAGCAGCAGCAAAGGAGTTTTCGTACCTTGCATGCTGAGCCTTCAAACAAGATGGCCCAGTTTGACCTGAAGTGTACTGTAATTGGGGGTGAAAATTTGGTGCTTGCACAAAGCAACACAACATATAAACCCGGAGCCACCCGAACATCGAACGCGAGGGGCGTTTGGCGTTAGGTTTGGAGTTTGGACCCCTGTGTATCTTCAGACGAGCTAGGTCGAGCGAGCTCAGGAACCACGCTGCAAATAAGGAGAGCTCACTGTGAACAACAGCCACAACACTACGGCTGGGTGTTACAGGATTTGGGCTTATCGCCCGAACAGGATGAAGGGTGTGGAGCAGACTGAAAGCTCTAATGCCGCCCTCACCTGGACCTTGTCGCGCGCAGGGGCTTTTAGTCTCCGACCGTCTTCTGGGGACTTAAACTCTACGTTTGGGTTTACAGGTTCGTTCGCGTTTTGCTTAGGAATCTGCCCTCGGCTGCGATGGGCGATTCGATTTCGACCGGCTTGCATGCCTGCCAAAGGCCCGCCCCGGCAGCAGCAAAATGGTGTGGGCCATGTGGTTCCATTGTCGAGAGGGTTGGAGCAAAGAAGGAACGGGACTTAGACCCGGATCAAGCACCACAGCATTTTCATCCAATCGCAGGACAGAGAGCATCGACACTCTATGAGCCAAGGCACCTTCTTGCGCCCTCTTCTCGGAAGATTTCTATCGCGGCCTGCAGATCGACGCCGCGATTCTACAAACCACGTGGGTCACTTAAGACACTCAACGCACCGTCTTAGCTCACCCAGTGTTCATCGATTTCCCGGCCCGAATGGAAAAATCAAAGTCTCAGAAGCTGAAGCATGTTGGCGGAACTTGAACGACATCTCGAACACGAGCATGAGCTTCAAACCAAAACGATATCCCCAACCCCGAATCTCGAAGCTGACCCAGACAACTACGTAAACCAAAGGCCAAGCCACAAAACCCCCCCAAAGAAGCCGGACCCGGCAACTCTAACCCCAAACATACTCAGCCGACTGTGACCAGCCTGAACCTGCTGCTTTCCAGCTGTTGTCTTCCCGCCGGCCTACGCTCTGATCAAATGAGGGAATCTGGCCCTTTAGTGTTGAGAGAGCTCTTTGGCAGGGCTTCCCCGATTTGTGGGCAGTGGAGTGGGTTCAGGGACCAAGGGGCTGGCTGCACTCTCGGAACCATCGTGTCGCGACCCAGCATACACGCAAAAAACATGGACGGCTCTGCGATGCAGACTCGGACAGAATGCTCGAAATCTACGAACAGGCCAGGAGAGCTCTGCCAAGAATACACCTATATTCTCTCACCCCCCCCCCCCCCCCCCACAATATGCGCAGCCCCATCCTACCCGTCAGCCTCATGAACATGGGAAACCTGTATCAGAAACTAGCACAATGCCAAACTGTGCAATGATGTGCAGACTCGCGTGAATCATATTCTGTCT
The DNA here is from genome assembly GCA_905221635.1 of Symbiodinium sp. CCMP2456. NCBI lineage: Eukaryota > Dinophyceae > Suessiales > Symbiodiniaceae > Symbiodinium > Symbiodinium sp. CCMP2456. Next base: position 5,581 of record CAJNDV010028003.1, on the reverse strand, counting down.
CTCTCTGTCTCTCTCTCTCGCTCGCTCTCTCGCACGTGTGTTATTTTGTCACAGTTCAACTGTGGTTGCCCGAAGCCGCAGTTGGCCCTACAACTTCCGCGGTCCGAGCTGCATCGAAACTGGGGCCCTGGCGAGTAAGCAGCGCCCTGATGCCCGCAGGGCACGCGCCTTGTTGAGTTTGTCCCCTAGCTCCTGGAGCTGAGATCTTGGATCATGCTGCCCCATTCCCGGCTACCCAAATTTAGCATCGTGTATGTGCGTCTGTATGCACACACACACACAAACACACATGTAGACATATGTATGTATAAATCTATATATATATATAGATAGATAGATAGATAGATAGATAGATAGCTAGTTATATGCAGAAACTACATGTCACTCATCTAGTTATGGAGCTACCGAGGCTCAAACATGCCGACATGTAAGGTCAGGATGGGACAGGCGGGCTCAAGATCGGCTGATCCGCTTCCCTCAAAGCGATCCCTGGCATGAAGTGGCGGATCTGCTTCAAAGAAGCTCTGAAGAATGGACACCGTGCAATCCTGGGCTTTCCTAAATCATTTTGGCCCCCCCGGGGGTTAATGTCGAATGCAGCCGTTTGCATCAGACTTGACTCTGCAAGCGACACTTCAGCAACTGGCAAGAATCTACTCTTGGGCCTTAGGGTCGTGAAGCTGTTTCCCCCAGAATGCTGTTTTCCGCGGCAAGGAATCCGGCACTACATCCCTGCGGGGCATTGCGTGCGGCTTCCGGGTGCATTTTTTGCACCTAGCCCTCAGTCGCCCTTCACACCTCGGTCTCGCTCGGCCAGGAGACCTTGGCAGCTTAAACCGGTCAAGTTTAAGGAGGTTAGAGACAGCAAAGAAACGATTTTGCCGGGGCTTAATCCTGAAATTCGGTCACGAATTTCGACGACTGCTCAGGTCCTGAACCGTTCGCCATGACCACGCGAGCCTTGCTCTTGGTCGGGCTAGTTGGGGAGGTCCACACGGCTCACGAATATTGCGGTTCTGCACGAATTTGAGAACACCATGAAACGCAAAGCCGCAACATGCCGGAGCCCCACAGACGAAACCAGTGTGAGGAAACAAACGAGTAGGAGCAGGCCGACACTTCTCGTGTTTACTTGCGTCCGTACTGGTATTTCTATTGGTTAACGAGTACTCTGCTGTCCGCGGCACGAGACCACTCTGAGATCTGTGGCCACGTTAGCGCGGCGCAAGTGGAGTGGCACCGCCTGCCACAACTAGTGGGGTCTCAAAATCAGATGTGCCTCTTGAAGACTTTGCTGAGGATTTTAGAAGGCTGTTGCGGAAGATTCCACAAAGCGGGGGTCCTGCGCTTTTGTTGGCCGTTGCTGGTGACCCTAGCTTAGTGAGAGCGGGTAGTGGTAAGTTTCACTCTGACAAGGGCTTGCTGTCGCAAACAAAGAGAAGAACAGAAGAAGACACATCATAAGACAGAAGATGACGTTCACCTCCATCAGTACCATGAACATCGCCATGCCATCTCCAGAAGGGCCATGACAGGATCACCATCATCGCCCTCGGCATCATCACGACCATTCTTATCCTCATCGTCCTGCTCAAGGGCCCAGCCGGCATGTATCATAGAGGACTCCTTCATGACACCGTTGTCGCACTTGCACTCGTTTTACGTCTGCATATCCAAGATTATAGAAGACTACCCTCGTTGTGCGAAGGGAGCCCACCAAGACAGGAGGCGCATCTACCCATGCAGCTCAAAAGCTGTAACGGCAAGAACAGGTGCAACGTCGAGGCGAATGGCCAAAGTCGATTGACATCTACTTCCTCAGCCATCAGAGATAAGCTCCCGGAACTCAAGAGCATTTTCCGTGAACCGCTCGGGAGCCCCAACGACCGAAACATAACGACATGTTGTCTTGCATCGCATTTTCTGCTGGAAGAGGCGTCTTGTGTGCACGAGTTCCATCTGCGAAAAACTCTTGAACTCCGCAGTTCCACGCTTCCATTTTCGGTGAATCTTTTTGAAAACGGCCTCTCGCCTGGCTAGGAGTATGCCTGCGATGCATTGCGTGGAGAGGGTCGCAGTGCTGGCACTTACGTTTCGGCAAGCACCACTACGAGTCTGGGGTTGAAGTTCTGGCGTTTTTTGACACTCACTCTTGGACAAGCCGGACAAGGACTGTTCGGATTCCCGATGCTCTGACAAGATGAAAGCATGAAGGAGCTCTGTCGTGTCAGCTACGACAGAAGGCAACAGATCCCTAAACCATCTTAAACCCTAAACCCCAAAACCGCACATCCGTTTGGACTCTCGTGGTCTCGCGACGCCGACTCGGACTCTGCAGGCGAGGCAGGGTTTTGGGCTATGGTGTCGAAACTCGGATGTGCCCTAAACCCTTTTTTGAAGCAGGCTTGTGGAGTGCACACCTGGTCTGAAGCCGTGCCCTTTCCTGCACAGATTTGTACGTGGCAGAAACCCTAAGGGCCCTGAACCCTAAACACGAACTACAGTAGGGATCTGTGCCGCTCTAGCGACATGAAGACGACGAAGCCCAGAGTATTAGAATGGAGTTCCGGGGTGAATTGCACAACCCGGCCGAAGTGGCCAAAGGTTTCCCGCACGGAAACCCGGTTTAATCCCTTCTGCAATGACCCAACCCATTCATAGTCCCCCTAAAATTGAATTTCAAGTTGGCAGCCCCTACGACGGGCTAGCTTACATCATTCTAGAAATTGATGCCAAAGCCTGGGAATTCTGGGGCTGTGTCTTGTACTTTATTGCAAACCTTGATTCCTGGTCGTATACGGGACCAGTGAGAGTTGTGATGCGACTACTATATAGTAATGTCTATGGGATAATGCCAGGGAACGTGCCACCTTTCGTGTGGGATCATTGCTCAGTGCCTCAGCATGAAAATCAATTTTGACATTGCAAAACATTTGAAGCGAATGCACTCATTCACTGATGACCTCACCTGTGTGATCTACGCGTTGCTTTCCGAAACAGTTGACCTGCTTCAAGTACAGCCGGGCCGAGGCGGACGACTCGAAGCGGTGAAAATTATGTAGTCCATCGATCCGATTCTGAGTTTGCACAAACTCTGAAGCAAACGAGCACTCACCCCCATACTTGCCAGTACGAGGAAGCTTTTTTGGGGACCTCTATTCAAAACTACGCAATAGAACACTGCAGATATTACTTACAAAAACATCCTGAGCTATGCGTGTCTTCTCGCTTCGACCTTGCGTGCCGTATCCCTGGAGCCTGTGGGCAAGAGCTGGAAGCTTGAATTGAAGGCCACCGGCTCTGCAAGGGAGTCCATGGAGCGCCTTCCGGGAGCGTTGGGGCTTGGGCAAAAAGGTGGCCGGCTATGATGAAAGGTCAAGGGGTCTGGGCAGTCTTGTTGGGCTTGTGTTCCAGGTCGTGTTGAAGATTGAAGGCACGGTCTGCTTGAACCTTTGACCCAATCATGGTCTTTCATCGTACACACTAGCATGAAGCTCTCCTGCCTTCGATGCAGAGATGCGAGGAGCTCGCCGTCCCCAGACGCAGGCATGATGCTGCCCAGCCTAAGCTTGCACTCCTTGCGCTCCCACACTCGGGCGATCAAGGCAAGTCTTCCGAAAAAGCAGAAAATAGCCCAATGCAACTAACATGCACAACCTTCGTGCCTCCATCCCTCCTCAATGAGCGAAAGCACCGGCCAACGAGCTAAGAGTTTCGGGAGGAAAACTAAGTTGCTTACGTGGTTGTCGTGCGTTTCTGCTGCGTGCAGTTTGCTGACAGCCTAGTCACGCTATAGGGGGTGAGATTTTCAGTCTGCTTCAGAAGTGTACAATCGATTTTGCACCGAATACAACATGGACAGAGACGCTTGAGGCACATCTCCACCAGGAAGAATCCAGACTTACAGATGCGCTAACACTATCGCTTCACTTTGTACGGTTTGCGCCCCTTCTCCCTGAAGTGCCATGAGCCATCAGTAACACAGGAAGTCAATGACAACCACCATGTAGTCAGTGGCTATTTGCGTTGGGCCTCATTGTGCATAATTATAAGACTATATGCTAGAACTCAACCACAGAATGTTCGCACATGTCCGCCAATGGAATACAAAAGCTACGGGAAAAAGGCCAAGACTCCACTGGAAGTGATAGGCTTGCTTGAATTGTTGTTCGCAGCAAGTGCGTAGATTCAAGACTTTGCACGCTCACTGTGCAGAAAGCAGACAAATGCCGCCTCTGTGAGCTGCTAATTTCGCACGATGCTGCCTTCCTAACTGACTATACTAGGTCGGTAACTTTGCAAACCCTTGTCCAGTCAGATTTCCAGCACGAAAATCCAATCTCTACCGGAACCCGACGAAGGCCAGCACTGTACATCAGGGGAGCACTGCGGAATGTAGGGGTGTGTAGCTTTATGTTAAATTAAAACACCCAAATCACAGACTTTTCCAAGGTACACGGTGTGTGGCAGGCCCTGCTCAGCCAAGTCATGCACCGGAAACCTCCCTGGGACCTCGGCATTTAGTAGGATGGCTTGGGGCTCATGGTGTTCAGCCGAATCTGAGCCTCAGGTGAATGGGCTCAAGGCCTTAAAAGTAGTGGCAGCGGAGGGAAGGAAGACCTCTAAAACACTGGACGCCGCTGCGAGACACCTGCGCAAGCCGAGGGGGTTGTGCCGGGTCAGGATTCGCAGGAGTCACCGAGGTGAACCGACCACACCGAAAAACTCGCGGCGGATCACATGAGTATTGCAAGTACTACAAAATACTACCAATATACTCCAAGCACAACTGGTGCTACTAGTTCTATTAATGCTGCTAATGCTGCTCGTGCTACTAGTACTACTAGTACTGCTGGCACTACTACTACTACTACTACTACTACTACTACTACCAGTACTGCTGCTACTCATAATACTACTGGTAATACTAGCACTGCTACTTCTGGCACCACTACAGTTGCAGCGTTCTACTACAACAATTTCAATTGAACGCTGCGTACGTGCTCTGCGCGTGGAGGGCGATTACCGCTTTGGCACCCACTATTGGGTCAAAACCGACTCAGTTCGGTCTCTTCTGAATGGCAATCGTCTGTAGCACCCAGAAAACCGCCAAGACCAACACAGCCGAAACAAACCAGGGCTAACAACCAGGCCCAGACCTGAGCCATTCTGAAATGAGCCTGAGCTTAAATCCTGTTGGGGGCCTGTGAATGCGTAAGACACTCTTGGCCTTGACGCGTGGGGGCTACGGTGGGGACAGGCCTTCCCGCGCACAGGCACCCATGGTGTGCATTCATGCCTGTCATATTTGGGCCAGCACTCGCCCTGAAGGCAGATGTCGGCTTCACTGGCGTTCCAGAAAGAGTGAAAAAATGCTCTACAGCACGCGCTTAGGTCCCCGGCTGCCGGCTTTTCAACCGAGCTAAGCAGCCTTAGACATCTGACACAAACACAGAAACAGGCTGTGGCAGGTGGCACGACTGCCCATGCGAATATCGCAGGTACGTCCTTCATCCGTCTTTGGAGCAAGGCCAGTGGCACTTTTTGCTCCGAGGCCTCGCGCTAGCCATCAACCGTCAAG
>CAJNDV010028002.1:128133-159018 GCA_905221635.1 Symbiodinium sp. CCMP2456 | reverse complement strand
TTAAACATCTTTGGAAGCTCTGGGTATGTGAGTTTCCAATGGTGCTCTTCTTTCAACTTAAGCGATGGTCTCAGAAGGTTAGTCGACGGCCAGTACATAAGGATCTGGCGATATTTCTTTTTGAGGTTGGAGCTGCTGTTGACCTGCCCTTCTTTGAGAGTGCCCAAGGCCTGCATATCACTTGGCTGAAGTACCGGCTCATCACAGTTCTCAAACAAACCGGGCCACATCCTTGGGCAGGCCCACTACCGCTCCATTCTGAGTGGCCGTCGGCAGCTTCCGGATGGCAGTGATAAATGGACAGCTATGATTACTGATGATGATCGAGCGATTCGTCCTTGCACTGATTCAGACATGCAGCATGCTTTTTCCAACTGCTATTTGCCCGGGGCCTGCAAAGACCTCTGACTGTCCGTTTGTGCTGCCAGTCTTCGGAAGCGGATCATCGCTTCAGTGATTCAGAGACATCGGCTGATTACATTTCATCATGCAATACTCTTCTGAATGCCTGTAGCGTAGTTCTTTTACAGATAATGAACACTGACAACCTGCCTTGCTTGGTCATTAGTGACGGAAGCATCAATTGTTTACTTATAAGTACCTGCTTTGCCGTACGCGGCGGGGTACTTTCCGTATGTGGGAATGTACTTAGTACAGCTTCACGCCGGACAATACGTCTGTTCTCGAGATGCGGTCGCAAAGCGTCCATGCAAGACAGGATGCTGCGTCATGAATGAATGAACAAAAGGAGAGGATTCCAACAGTTCCCTTTTGGGGAAAAAGGAAGGAGAGCTCAAGTGGCACACCCGGGCTGAGTGGGGCTCTTCCGTAGCTTGTAGGCCTGCCGCCGGAATAGATGTTTCACTCTATACAATTTCTCTTTGTGTAGTTTTTCTCGTTTGCACTGACCGAGTTGCAGCTGCACTGTCGCAGAGGCCGAACCACGCGACAAAAAGCACGTCTCTTTCTGCCTGACCGATTTGTTTCATCTGTCTCAGAGCGCGCACGCGTGCAATTAAAAAGAAGCCTCAGCGCTTCCAGCCTTTGCGTGCAAAGGCCCGTTTCGGGAAAATTTTGCTTAATGGAGGAAGTTTGCATGCCGAGAAAACATGTAGCATGTTGCGGATTGGGTTTGGTTTGCTGTGGTCGAGATGCACATGTTTGCCGGTGGTGCACTGCGGGCTTGTTCAAGAAGGCGGCATGAAACGTGCCGAGAAGTGTGAACTTCCAAAAGCATGCGCAATTGTTTGCCCGTGGTAGCTCTGCCAGTTCATGGAACTGGAATTTTCAAAGCGTGCAGAAGTTTTGAAAGCACATCTCAAAATATTTGCTTGCGGTGGCTCTGCCAAGTTGCTGCATGTGGCTGCTACTACTGTTGAATTTCCTAAGTATGCAAAACGTCTGCTCGTGGTGGCTCTTCGCCGTTGAGTTTCCTCAAGTATGCAAGGGTCCAGAAACGTGATTTTCCGCGTTTTCGACTTTAACTTTGGTGCTTGTGGAAAGTCAGGATGATGTTTTCGAACATCGCTCCGGTGCTTTTGAATTTGGATTGCCTACTCTGGCCTTGCCCCAACACTTCCATCTACAGTTGATCTGCACGACATTATTTGTGTTTTGACACAATTTCTCACAAACTACGGTTGTTGTTTGCAGGTAGTAAGTTTCTCGGCAGAGAAATAACCTGTATCAGCCAAGTTTTGTAATATGTTACTTTGTTTCACAAGTTCCATCTTGGTCCTTCAGGCGGAGCTTGGCCGCTATGCATGCCACGCTACGCTATTGGATCGAGCGCCTCACAGGGAACCCCGGTACGGCTTGTCCGTAGATGGTTCATTGCATGTCATGCCACCGGTCAGTCGCTCATGGTAAGAGGCAGGCAGTGGAGCACCCATTCATACAAGCAGTGGGAATTTATGACTATGGTTCAGGGCAGCTCATAGACAGTACTGCCACTAGGTCAGGTTTTCGATCTCTGTTGCGGGTCACGTCCTTCCTTGTGCCATGCAAGCTTCAGTTTTGGACGTGTTCCCGTCGCACGCTTTTCAAGTGCGAGGTTGGTGCCCAAGTGCCAGTGGTGAACGCATGTTTGAACATCAGACTGTCAGATGCCCGGGGGCATCTGGTGAAAGTCTTTACATTTCCGACACCATTGACTTTCAAATCGAGTGTCGCGTTCCCGTCATGTTCAGGATTGGAGAAAAGCTTTCCGCGTGGCTGGCTCAGTTTCGTGGGTTTGAAGGTTTAAGCCGTGCACAGGGTTCCACCTGCAAACATCAGGCCATGACACGTCGCCCTGTCTGCTTCTTGAGGCCTGCCGAGCCGAAACAAGGGCCTGGCTCCAGCTTGGCCTTGGATTTTTTGGGTCCCACTTTGGGGCGCGCTCGGCTTTGTGGTGTACGAGGCCTGGACCTTGAAGGTCTGGGTGGGTTCAGTCATTCAAGCGTGCCACGCTTTCTCTGTTCAGGTGCCTCGTGTCCACACGTGGCCACGAGGGGTGCGTCCTGAACCCAGCAATCGAACTTGTTGTTGCTCCGACCTGAATGCCCAGCACACGAGCAGTAAGAGTGCTAGTATGTAAATGCAGAGACACCTCCGTCATGTAAAGGTTGTTCAGGTGGCTATGCAACCCAACACAAATGGAGCAAGGATCGTTCCACCCGTCTCAATGAAATATCGATTCAACCGATTCATCGGAGCAAATCAATCTTCGTACGTGGTACATAATATCACGCGATCTCATGTGGTCAAGGCATCAGTGCATGAAGGGCAAGTCCCATACATGCGGGGTCACGACATCACCACTACTAGGTCAGTGCCGCAGTGCGTTAAGCAAAGGAAGTTTAAACCACCACACACCCAGACAAATTCATCAACATTTGATCAACAAGCCCATCAAATCTTATCGCATTTTCGAGCATCGTCACCATGTGTTGTTCGAACTATTCACTTTGGTCCATGTGCTTGTACTTGCCTGGGCAATCAGCCCGCTTCGGCCTTTGACTGTGCGAGTGTGCTTCCATCCTGTTCGGGCGGAACGAGGCCGTGGCTGGCGACGTCATGTCTCCAGGATGTCCTGGCATCGGGGTCTTTAATGGGACTCTGGGATAAGATTGCACGGACGGCGGGGGTGCAGAAGAGTGGCAGTGACTGAGCAGAGCGATACAGCAGGAATGTGCTGTCTCGAGAGCAGTACATGCCGAACGAGCCTGGCAAGTCATCCGACGAGGCGCAACCCACGCGGTGACCAGGTACTGTCTTGCGGTAAGAAGTTGAAAAGGGGTTTGTGCCATCAGCCACCCCCTGCACTGCCACAGTATTGATCAGTTTTCTGTAACCCAAGCTCGAAGCCACAAGCCTACTCGAGAATTGGAGAGGTGGCCTATGAGCAGTTGTGCACTCGCTGGAATCGCGAAGAAGCAGAGGCCCGAGATTGGCATGAAATGCCTCAGCACTCAGCTCACCGCCGGTAAGCGGTTTGGAGGGGTGTTGGGCATGTTCGCACGAGCCTGCACCTTCGGTCGTTTGGCATGTCAGCAGCAGGAGCACTTGCAGACTGCAGGGCCCTCTTTGCGTAGATCTGGCAATCCGGATGACATTGTGTTTTCACGCTTTTGGGCTTTTGGGTGCATTCTCTTATCACTTGTGTGTTGACGGGGACGGCGGAATTCCACCACCCGGCAGGCTGTGCAGCGCTGCAAACGAACCTTGCAGAGTGACAAGACCACGCGCGAGGACTGAGGGCTTTCGGCTTCCATCTGCCCTGTTTCTGACGTCGGATCCTCCGCAGTAGATTTGTGGAGCTGTGTTCCGGCAGTTCCTGTCCCAGGCAAGCAATCCAGTTTCATGATTTAAGAACGGAACCCATGTGTGTGTGTGCGTATGTGTGTGCGTGTGTGCGTGTGTGCACGTGTGTGTGTGTGTGTGTTTCTGTGTCTTTCGGGTACTGGCTTGCTCGTGCTGGCTTCGTTCCATAAAGCCTTCCGGTTTTCGATCCCACGTACAATTCTAAGTGAGTCAGAACGGCTGCTGAACTCTTGAGGACAAAATCCTGGCCTTGAACGAGCTTGAGTACTGGGCCATGAGGCGGCTGCGCTTGGGAGGATGAATCCTTCGTTTGCCCTCTGTCACTCTGCCTTGCAGCAGGCGGGGCGGTTACGATGCCGAAGTCATCCTGATTGGCATGCTAAAGTGCTGCTCCTACGAAACTCAAGCATGCGTGGCGGGCATTGAGCTCATCGAGTCGTGCCTTTTTTGTGTAGATGCAGCAACTAATGCAGCTGCCTGTCACTTTGGCCGGTTATGTTCGGGTGCACCAAGGGAATCAGACAAGGATGTTGCGGGGCAGGCGAGCTGCAGCTGTGCATCTGACAAGGATCAGGCGACAGGAAAGGTAATACCATGAATCAAGTTCTGGCAAAGACAGGCGCACATCAGTCTGAAAAAGACATGGGCAGCCCATTTCAACATGTGGGTGAACAACGACGTTGACCATGGTGCGAGTGCTTAGCTGCACCTGCCCTTGTGGAGGAAGTGCTGTTGTACACCGGTGTTTCCAGGGTCGTCATTGAAGGTCGACTGCTGATGAAGCAGAAAAAGCTGGATGAGGCTTTCAAAATCTTCGACAAGGTAGGGCGCGATGATTCACAGTGCTCGGAATTGTGGAACAATTGCAACGTTGTAGTGTCAGCCCGTTCCCGCTATTCCGGGCATTTGTCAGGTGGCCTACGAAAACCCTCTTTGGGGGGAGGGATACCACCTTCGAGCGAAGTGCTACAACGCAATGAAGGCCCCACAGCTTTCAAAAGGAGGGCCGCTGTACTTGCGGGCTGTCGCCAGGATGTGCCAAATACAATCGCAGATCTTCGGCGGGCACTCGAGCAGCTTGGTGTGTTCTTTCTCTGTGCTGGCAATCGTCTGATGTTGGTGGTGTTTTGTCGCGCATGGGTTCGTAGCCGAGACGAGGAGTGGCATTCTTTGCTGAGGTTCTGTCCCAATAACTACCTTGTCATGGTCGAGCTCGGCATCACTCTTATGGACTTCGTTTTCATGGTTCAGTAAGTCTTGGATGTGAGACACTCTCTCTCGGGTTGAGGGAATCAAGAGCCAAACCTACCTTCGAGAGAGACGTGAGAATCAGCGAGGACAAGAGCCACGAGTACGAGGAAGCTGCAGACTTGTTCAAGGTTCGAGCACCATGCACTTTTGGAGAGAGTGTAAGCTGCAGCAGACCCTCGTCAATGTTGAGCTCTTCTTGTCCGCCTTGTGTTGATTGGTCAGCGCGCCATCGACCTCTGCCCTATTATTCCCGTCGACATCTTCCTCCAGCAGCTCTTCGAGAAGGCGGGAATCTTATGCGAGAGGGGGGACCGCTGGGCCAAGAGGCGAGGCCGAGGCATCGCTACAGTTTCAGGCTCGTAGGCGTCGAAGGCCCACCGAAGTCGACGCCGAAGAGAAGCTTCGGTTCGCACGACAGACTGACGAGTGTGAACAACCCTCGCAAATCACAGGGTCGGTCAAACCCTCGAGCTTCCGACTTTGGTGGCGGGTACAACTGCGAACAGCTGCAGTTGTCTGAGGTGCCCCATCTCAAGGAGGAGTGGGAGGCAGAGAAGAAAGCCAACCAGTTCTCTCTTAATGCGCGGGCACACAGTTCTTTCGATACTTGTAGCGATGATGATCAGGAGGTGCCTTCACACGAAGCCTGACAACGGAGACCTGAAAACCTTTGACACGGATCGGGGTTGAAGGCAAGATGGAAAACAGCGCCGAGGAGCCTCCGGCGCGGCTGCTGCCCGAGGCTTGGGTGGAGCGCTTCGAGGCCACGGAGCGGCCCAACCAGGCATTCCTGAGGCCGGCGTGAGACTCTGAGACACCAGCCCTCTCCGCGCAAGCTCTCTGCCAGGGTCGGTGCTGAACTGGAGCAGTGGTTTGCCGAGGCCATCGAAAGAGTGTTCCATGCTTGCGCGCTCTGCACCAAGCAGAGCCAAGGTAATGCAGCAAGTTTGTACGATTTTTATTCAAGTGTTAACCACTTGCTTGCAGGTTCGGCGACACAAGGCTGAGCCGTCGATTCAGCGCAAGCTATGGCAGAGCCGGCTTGTATTCAGCTGTGGATGGTCGCAGTGGGCTCTATCAGTACATGAAGCCTTCATTGACAAGTCGTGGCTTCAGCCTCTGGGTTGCAGTTTTCAAAGTACAGGACACAGGTTGAACATCAACACGGGTGTCTCGATCAAAGTGGACGCATTGTTCTGCACAGACAGCCTTTGCACTTCAACGATCACAGAAAAGCCAGCAGAAGCATGTTTGAGGTTGAAGGGTTGCGTGCAGATAAGATTTCATGCTTCAGTTGAATCCTGGCGACTGTTTGACCTTCGCTCTCCTTGCGCACGAATCGGCTCACGCAAGGCGGTGGTTGCACCGCTGTGCAAGTGCCGGTGCCCCGTGCCAGGAGCGTTCTGGTCATCAAGTGGGATCCAGACAAGTGGCCCAAGGAGCTCAAGTCCTTCACCACCCAGGCCGCGGGCCCGTTGGGTGCTTTCACCTTCATGCCTTCATGCGCCACAACAGGGCCCCACTCGCCCCTGCTGCCGCCGCAGGTCCATGAGGCACTCAAGGCCCGGCGCGAGCGCGAGCTCGCCAAGGCGGTTGCGCCTGACGCGGACGCTTGTTTGATCATTGTAAGCTCTTCATGCTGTTCGCACCTGAAGAGTAGTCTCCACATCAGCGCGGACATGGTAGGTTCAGACGCACAAGACACCGAATGTGGGCTGGGGTGGAGGGGGGGTTCGCCTCACCCGCTCGCTTTCTGCGCAGGTTTGGAAGCCAAATTCGCATTTGTTCTTGTCTTGCTAGATGTGCCAGAGCTGGTATTATGTTCTTTGATGTTCTTTGTGATGGCAATCGCTCTCAGAAACTGCAATGATTGTTGGCCATGTAGCAAGCAGGTCAGCGCTGGGTTTGGTGATTTTGTCTCCGTGCTTTTCAGAGAAGCCTCCCAAAACTATTTCACGCGGAGGTTTCGCCAGCGCTTCTCGACGGTTACGGCTTGCCATCCACTAGTTCGGCGCACATCGCACACGCTTCAGACGTCGGAATTTTTGCGCCTACGATCCGGGGGGTTTTGGGACGAGGTGTCTGGAAAATATACACTTGTTTTCATTGAATTTGAAGCAAAATCTGTTTTGAAGAGTTTGATTTTTGTTTGCCCGACTTGGCCTTTTGACGGGCAGCGTTCACCGTCTCCGACGTGTGATCTCAGGTCGAGGAGTGGAAGGACCAGGACGAGCTGGAGTTCGAGCAAGCTCAGGACGAGTACGACGAGGACTTTCCGGGGGGGCCCTGGGGCCCTAATAAGTCGGGCGGATGTGAGGACGTGGCTCAGCACGGAGGTTTTATGATCACTGATGACGCAAAGGGCGCAGTCTACAGGCCACGATGCTCAAGCCGTTGGCTCTGCACGGAGGAGGCGGTGGCTTTCCTTCGTCAGCTCCGAACGCAGCGGGCACGGTGACCACGCCAGTGCAAAGTGCATCATCGTCCCCGCATTTAGTCAAATCTGGCCTGGGGCAAAAGGGCGAGCTTGCACGGTACAAGCTGCAGGCGGACCGAAAGAGAACGATTGATGTCGGGTTGTCATGCCTCTGGAGAGGCGAGCCAGGTACTTCATTCCGAAATTTCAACACACAAAGCATTGAAGGTTGTAACAGTGTCCCGACATCCGGACAGGAGTTGTTGTCACTGCATCTGCTGACGACTTCGTCCTCCGCCTTGCAGATCCGTGCTTCAACAGCGTGATGACATAACTTTGCCGTCGAGACTGCCCCGCGGCCCACTAAGTCCCGAGGCTTCAGCTCCTCACTAGTCACTACCATGCTAAAGCGGAAGCTAGCTGGAGCCACAAGATGCCATGGCATCCCGGGCCTGGACGACAGCTGACACTGGCGCGCCTGGTCCAACTAGAGGGTGCTGTGTGCTGGATGCTCCACTCAGATATGCTTCTGCCCTGCATTCCGCATTGCGGCCAAACCGCTAAACAAGGCAGAAGTTGCAGGCTGCTGGAGCGTCTAGAAGCTCGGAGTCAGAATCCGAAGCGGGCTGCTGTTCGCGCCGCGCGGAAGGCATGGGCCTCGTCCTGCCGGAGTCGGAGTTCGAGCGGATCCGCGAGGAGGTCTGCCTGTTGTTACGACGTCGTGGTGTTCTTCTTTAAGTGCTCTGCCAGGTACTCGTACGCATCAGCCGGTTCCGGTAGGAGAAGTATGATGCCCGGGTCCTCGTTGCACACCCAGGAGAGAAGAGAGCAGAGACGAGGAGAGAGGAGAGCACAGAGGAGGAGTTGCCCGACTGCAGCTATTGAAGCTCAGTGTTGTGATGTCGTCATCCCCCTTTGCACTTAGTCTAGACATGCCGGATGCATCTGTGCTTGGGTCTATTGGAGGAGGAATGGGGAGTCCTCCTTCGGAGACTCAGGTGCTCAGCGATCTGACAATCAAAACTGTGCAGGATATATCCATGGGGCAAGGTGACGTGAACGTCTTGCAGCATCTGCAGTCCATAGCCAGAGCTCGTACAGAACAGAAACAAAACGCTGTCATCGCACACAATGCCGAGATTATTAAGCAACAGATGACAACGATCAATGAGTTGAATCAGCAGATCAGCAGCTTGTTTCGCCAGAAAAAATCCGTGCCCTTGAGAAGCACTTGATGATGTGGCACAAGCCTTTGACAGCGTCGGGTCGCAGTGCACTTGCCTTAAACATGCTGGACATCGAAGCTTGCAATGCCTTTAACACGGAGTCCACATGGTACACCGTGCACCTTCTCCAGACCGTGGACGCGAAGGGAGAGCATTACTTCAAAGTCGGGCGGACGCGCTCCTCCTGCTTGCAGCAGCGTTTCCATTCCTATCAGATGGAGTTGCTTGCCGTGGAGCCGAAGCTGTCTCTTGTCTGTGCGCTTCAGATCTGCTTGATGTCTTCAAGCTTGCACGCCATACAGTTTGAGGGCAGGATTCACAAGATTATGTTGGCACACAAGCCTGAGCTGCTTCTAGGAGCACGTGAAAAAACAAGGGAGATCTACTTCGTCGATGCATTACCGTACCTCAAGGCTCTGTTCATAGAGACGGCGGCTATGGGCAAGGACGAGTTTCTCGCCGAGATGGCACAGCGCAAAGTCACAACAAAAGTTTTCTCAGGTGGCATCATAAGCACAAGCATTCCGGATGACGCAACCGAGGCCGAAGAGACCGAGTAAATGCTGTCCTGTACAGATCCGAGTGTGCTCCAAGTGTGCTGTCCAACATGCCCATGGCAACTTGAATGTCACGTCATGGCAGCCTGAATGATCAAGCTCATAAAAAAGGTCATAATCGAGTCTCTCACTGAAGTTTTCCGGTCTGCTTTGCCTTGCTTGGATCTCGCTGAAGGCCTTGGCAGTGCGTAAAGCCTTTCGACGGATGTACGGCCGAGGCAAGCAGAGATGCTTGTCAGCCCACGCGAACTGGACAGGTGGGGTGCAGCCTGTTGTTTGCAGGGGCCTTTTAGGGTTTTCAAGCCCCTGCCAAACCAGTGTTCTCCCTTGGAGGAGGCGGCTGCTCTTCGCCGGCTCCGAAATTAGCACCCTCACTGCGGTGCAAAATGCAGCACGAACTAGAACCGTACCTCCGCTGATCTTCGTGCTGCGCTTTGTAGCATGCAAAGGCACACATACAAACACTTTGTCACATCCCTGCAGATCTGGGCAGCACGCGTGCCCAACCGTTTCGATTGTTGAAGAAGTAGAGGCCTGCCACTAGGCCTTCTAGGCAGACTCCTGAGCATCAAATAGCGACCTTGCGACCTGAGATCTTTCGCATGTCATCTTCTGTCGCAAAAAGAACTGCAGAATTGTGATCAGCAGGGCGTAGGAATGGCAGTCTTTGGCTGTGGCGCCCACTTCCATGCCGAAGAAGATGCGCCCGGTGAGTTCGTCGAGCCGGCCGAAGTGGCGAAGTGGATCGATGAGGCCTCGTGCATCGCAGTGGAGCCTGGGCTGCATCTGAAGGACTCCATGTTGCACTGTTCGAGTCTCAGGGCTCACCAGATGTCACGAGGTGAGCAGGACTAGGCCTCCCGTCATCTCTTTGATTTCGCCGGGAAACTCCAGCGCGGATTCAACGACGGGTTGATCTGAGCTTTGTACCCCGAGACTCGTTCAGGGGTCTAAGCACAAGCGGCGCAGCACTCTTTTGCCCCGGCTGCAAGTAAGGACGTTCGCCGGGGACTCGGTCGCGTCCAGCTGCTGCTCTTCATCCTAGAGCTGGGATCCCATCGTCGAAGCGTTTACCAGCTGGCTTGCTGCATGTTTGGCTCACGAAAGCTTACTTTTCAGTCTTTCAGAGCGTGTACGAGCAAACACGTGGAGCACATGCTGGCCATCCCCGTTAGACATCGTCACGAAGATCCGAGGCGAAGACTTTGAGATCCAGGAGCGCGGCCCACTTCCAGGCAGGGACGGGTGTTCAATCGAAGAGGGTCCCTGAAGACCCCCTCGAATCGAAAGAGTGAAGCCGTGGTTTGGCTGGGTCAGGCGCCTTCCAGCTGTCCTCGGGCTCCATCATGTTCGCGAAGCCCGACCTGGCCCGAAGCCTTAAAAGTCCTGTGGGCCTAGCAGCTCCCCATGAGCTTCCAGGACAAGAAGCTGGACTCCCTCCGGCGAAACAGCAAGCCCCTTGTGCCTCCAGGCCGCATGGAGCCTCCCTGGTGGGCCCCACATCCCTGCAAGCGCCCGTTTCTCAGGTGCTACACGGACAAGGGCGTCGAAAAGAGCCGCTGTGGCGTGGTCTGCCAGTGGTTGGTGGTCGCTCGGCAGGAGCTTGGAAAGTGAGGCCTCGGACGCGTCCATGCGCATTTCTCTGAAGCGGTTTAAAGGAGCGGTTTAAGGTTTTCAAGCCTCGACCTTCCGAGCTCAGGACAAGGGCTTCCCGCCCGAGCGCCTTCGAAGGCTGAAGGGTGGACGTGATGCCTGGCACATCGGCAGGAATGGGGCGAGGCTTTGCCGCCGGGTTTCGGGTTTCTGCCGGTGTTGGGAACAAGGGAAGCGAAGCTCGAACGAACTGGAAGGCCTGACTTGGAGTCTGAAGCTCCGCCGAAGTAGTCAATCTTCAAGGAGTATCCTTGCACGGGAACTGCTCAAAGACCGCAGGCCTTGTGCATCCGGTATTGTTGCACCCAGGCAAGCCGAAGGCTACCCTACATGCGTGCACCCCGGGGGCATCGCAGCGGGGTCAAGATCCTTCAATCAGAAATATGTACAGAGTTGCAACAAGAGACTCCGTGCATCTCGTGTCTTGGCCTTCAGTCTTGCTCACAGGCTTGCTTCTTTATGCTCACAGATGAGTGTTGTGCTGATGCGATGGCACATGCGGGTAGCTCTCGAAAATCGTTGGCTGTCGCAGGTATGGTGACGAGATGTGGCAGCTCGCTTCACATGCGCAGCTGAGCGCCGCCCCCGTGGGCCCAGCCCTGAGGCCGGTGTTGTTGCTGAGGAATGCAGGCAGGAACAGGCTTCGCCATGGCCACACATTTCTGTTTCAGAGTCACATGGTGCTGGCGTTCAGATGCGCAGGTGGCATGTCATCGGGGGAGCCGAGAAAGGAGGCTCTGCTTCTCGCTTTGCGTGCCAAGGTTCCTCCAGGACCCCAGGAGCGAGCCCAGTCCACCCATTAGCACCAAAGCCCGGCCCGGCCCGAAAAACTGAGACCTGAAGCACAAGGCTTGCAGCTTTGAGTCCTGCACAGGCATCCTCGTCAGAGAAGGGGCTGCCTTGATGCTGCGCTGATATGTCAGTGGTCTTGTGAGTAGTAAGTCTTGAGCTTGATCTTCCATTGTTCAGCATCGCAGTTGCCGAGTTAGGGCTGTTCCTTGCTTGGGTCTGGTCCTGGAGCAGGCCTCTACCAAGGGCTCAGTAGGCAACCTGTCAAGCCCCGCCTGGTTAAGGACGTCACCGGCTTGCGATGCACGGCTCACAACGAGCTCGGTCCTGGAGCAAGTGCAGCTGAAGGGCGATCGCACCTGGAACTCCACAGAAAGCTTTCGTGTCGTGTCTGTGTTGACGTCTGCATACTCAAGGCAGTATGAGGGTCAGGATGACGTTTGATAGATGATGGATGGCTGTCTACGCTTTTGGTATCTTCTGGTGCGTGGAAAGGGGCAGTATCACTGGGACAGTGGTTGTGGTGGTGGTTGTGATTAGTGCTGTGCTGGCTTTGAATAGATTGGACGCATTAGGCGTCGTGGAGCTCAGCCTACCCTAAACCGTTGAACGGAGCTCGTGTTGGACCTCTCAGGAAACTCCAGGGTTTCGGATTTCTGAAGCCATCGAGTTAGGAGATTGTCTGCCGAATCTTGTGCTGCCAAGGACTCTGCTACAAGTGCCTTGGAGGCAGCCGGTCGCCTTGCTGAGAGGCTTTGTCACCCGAGCCGAGGCTTCTGGAAGGCCGGGAAAGACCGGGACGGGGAGGAACGGAGCCGAGGCTCCTCTTTTCCGAGAGCAGTGCCTTTCAAGTCGGCAGGCGACGGCCCAAAGACCGGCTGGGTGAGCATCCGCTTGTCTGACAAGGAGCCACCCAACATCATATTTGTTGTCCTCGATGCCCCGTGTGCACGCCTCTACTCTTACGTTGTAGACGATACGACCGCAGCGATTCGAGTCATCATTACAGGTCGTTCCCGTGTTGTGGCCATGCCGATACCAGAGAACTCATGCCAAACACATGAACAAGCGCGGTTTCCCATACTTCCTCTCCCCCAGATACTTTCAGCAAGCGATCCAGGAGCATAAGACCACTGTGGCGACGCCCAGAACAAATTTGGTAAAGATAGCCCTGTGCCGTCGACCTCAGGAAGATTGGCAAGACGGCCAAGACAACCATTGTGTAGCTGAGTGAGTTCCATACTCCATACGATGATTAGCATGCAAAGGGTGATGTTGCACGTGTGCTTTCGGTGTTGGGCTCCATAAAAGGCAGACACCCATTTCAATTTCTGATCAAATGCCAATCCATCACTGTCTGTTTACCGGAAGACAAAAGGCGCTGCTCTCCTTTTGCGGGGCAGGTACATGCAAATATTGATGATCGAGCTTCTGGGAGGCTGTACGTTGACAACAAAGGTCAAGTCCACTTTGCAAGCCCGTGCCGCTCAAAAGCATGTGCTTCGGTTTTCGACGTCCAAGACCCGTGTCTACCACAATCCGGTCTGTCGCAGAGGAGCTTTGCGTGCTGCATGAACAGTGCCCCACACAGCGCCTGCTGGGCAGCGTGGTGAAAATCCGCCGCTTGGTGGCACTCACAGCCAATCGACGACCTGGTAGGATGTGCAAAACGAGAGTCAGAAAGAGAATGCAAAGCAAGCGCTCGGACTAGCCCAATGTTTCAACATGCATGTTGGTGCAGGGGGTCTTCAAACTGATGCCGGAAAGGCGCTGAACGGAGCCTCAGTTGCCAAGAGACCACACCAGATGCCGTTCTGAGTTCGATTTGTTTGTGTCACTTTGTGTCGTGACGTATGGATTTGTCGAGCAAGATTTATCTTAAACGTCACCGTGGCCGTGGAGGACAAGAAGGGCTTGTGCAGTCCTTCGACGAATCGAAGCAGCGGCTTGCAGGATGCCCAGAGACGGTACAAGTACGCGTGGAGTTAGCACAAATTCAGTCCATGGCCGGGCCACTTGTCGCCCACATGCCCAAATTTGAATCCTTCAGTGTTTGCCTCAGTGGAAGACGGAAGGGCGATGTGTCCGCTTTAATTTGCAGAAGACTCTGAGCGAGCACCGTGGTATCTTCCAGAGAAGTCTCTGTCACATGATCCGATCTGTCGTCTCACACCAGTGGATGTAATTGGTCGTGCGAGGAGTCGCGTGCTCACAAGCAGCCCAGGTCGTGACAGTCTATGCCACCGGCAAGGAGCAGGCAGTCAAGGTCACGAATCTGATTCCGAAGCCCTAGTCGTGCTTGCCGACGAAGAAGACGTCGCGTGCGGTGCGTCATGTTGTGTCCTTTCAGCACATGCTTTGAAAAGACGAGATCTGGGCATAAGCCCTCCCCGGCACAGCCTGACACCCGCAAGAGAACCCCCTCGGCTCTGTTATTATAAAATGGCTCGGTTCCTGTTGATTCAGGCAGTTCGTGGACGTGAATGCAGGTCAGCATGTCAGGACAAGTCGTGGGTCGGAATCAAGCCGTGGATGTACTTCGGAATGCGCTACTTGCAATCTGCTTCGTGTTTCACAAGCATGATGTCGGAGGTCAGAGAGAATTCTGTGCTGCGCTTTTGTTAATGTCCCTGCAAGCCACCAAGAGATGTCTGTTGTCCCTCTTGGTTCGAACTGTTAGGAAAAGCCGAGATCATGAAAATTATGGTTGTCTGCATTCTCAGAAAAGGTGCGAGCCCGAACGTGAGAAGGGAACTCGTGTCCAAGACGGTGTTGCGCCAAATTATTGGATTTGCTAGCCAAGCTTTACCGCACTTTCGAAGCGATGGGGAATGTCACCAGCGCTTGTGGGGGCCTCTGACTGGAGTGTGGCACACGTCTGCATGAATCGACCTTATCATGTGCAGAGCCCTTGCAGGTGCTAACCCCAGCACTCACCACTGCTGCCGGTGGACGGCAGAGGATGATGCCGAGCTCTCCGTGGAGGCTCCTGGGTTTTGGGCTGAGCCGAAGACCGGGAAAGCAAACCACCGCACCATGCCTGCAGGGCCGTACAAGGAAATCCAAGACCGAGGCAGCGTGGGACGGGGCTTTTTTTTTTTAATAGTCGGCAGTTCTTGATGTCGCTTCCAGGACAGGATGTGTTCTTCCCGGGAGGGGGACTCAAAGCAGTTCGGCAGTTCGGTTGTGGGTCAAGGTTCTTGGTTCTTGAAACCTGGAAAGTTGTGGCAGTGGGATGGAAGGTGTTGACAACTCGAGGGAGCGGGGAAGAGATAGGAAGGACTGGACTTGGCTGACATTTTTCCACAGCTTCGGATTCGGTAAGGTCTCGTGTTGGAGGATGCCTGATGCAGCCTTTGGGGCTTCTCAGGAGGAGCCCCGATTGAACTTCGACACGAATGTCATCGGCCCGACTAATGCTAACATCATCGGCGGCGCGGGCGCTTCGCCGCTTCAGGAGAGGGCACAAAGCAGTTAAACCGGTAAGGAAGAAGTCTTGTTCCGTTTTGGGTATTCAGAGGTCTCGGCTTTGGACAGGTAAGTTCTCACCGGTCGCCTCGTCGCGACAACTAGTCTTGAGAGTTCTGTTATTCCGAGGCTTGATGTGAGCATGCGTAAAAAGGAAGATGGGGTAGGGACTATGCATGTCTAAAAGTGAAGGTCCTGTGTGATAGCATTTTATGCTCGAATGCGGGGCCTTGTGTTCTTTGGCTTCCCACCCACTGCTCCCAAAGGGGTTCCTATCGGGGAGGTGAGGTGTGTATGTTCATGTTACTGCCATGGAACGGGTGTATATCTGACCTGTTCTGATCTGCATGCACTTTTTGGTGTCTCCCTCGACTCCTCGCTTCATGAAATGACATCTGTTGAGAATGAGGGATTACAGTCAGTGAAGCATACGGCTATTTAGGACACGTTGTCGTTGCCCTTGCTGGCCCTTCTCTTGCACTCCTACGCGCTGGGCCCAGGGTAGTGTGCTGAACGACTCAGGAGCTCAAGTTCCTGGAGGAGCGGCCCGCGCCCGAGTGCACACAGCTCTGTGTATCTGAAAGGTGTCACATGAGCTCATGTAATGCCGGCATTTCCAGAGACCGGGATGGACCTTTCGGTGTTTGAGGAAAGTCGGATCTGAGAGGCATTGTCAGTACGAAAGGCTACTGCTAGCTGCATGAAGACTCCAAAAACCCGTACTGCCAGCCTGAAGCAGGGTCTCTGCCGTAGCGGCCCACACGTCCGAGGTCCTTCAAGAAAGACTGGCAACGGGAGCCCACACCAGAGAGGATGGAAAGGGGAATCGTTTTGGGCTTGTCTGCGCAATGCTGCATGGTGCCCCGCAATCACAGATGCGATCCGAGCGAAAAGCAACGTCAACGGAACAACGCAAGCTCCTGTGTAACGAAAATCCTGCGGACCAGGACCTCGAAGGACACTCAGAACCGGAAGGTTCCAAAGCTTGCAGGGCAGACGGTAGTGTCAGGTTAGTGCTAGGTTGGAGTTTCTTACAAAGCAGCTTGAGGACCGCAGATGTCCTGGGAGTGCTGATTCGAGTCGCAAGAGTAAAAATGTCCGTGATTCCTTCAAGAACGTCAGAGATGCTGGCACTGGGATGAGGAAGGCTTCACGTTCAGTTTTCGGACTTCCGCAGGCTCATCTTTGCCCTAAGAGGGCCGAAGCCCAGAAGCCTCCCACACTCTTCCGGGAGGCTCAGACAGCTGAGCTCAAAAAGGCAGCGAAAGCCCTGCAACCCAAGGCCAGGGCTCAGTTATCCAAGGAGCACAGCCCACTGTATTCCATTAGATTAGATGCTCTTGGGGGCCGAGCTCGAGATTACAGGTCGCAGGGTTGGGCCTCTAAGTCTTAACGATGGTCACTTGACTTCTCTTGCCGTTCCTCGTCCGAATGCTGACATTCACAGTTTCGAGCCATCAAGTCTAAGTGCCCCAAGCACGGACACGCACAGGCTGTGGCCAAGGGTGGCTTTCCCGTCAGCGCCAAGGCCAGGACACAACGGCACGATGACGCTTCGGGGTAGGGCCGGCGTCATCGGCCGGGTCGGGTCTAGGAGGCTTGCGGAGAGTTCTGTTTGCACCGGAATTCGCTGTCACCCTCATCTCGGCCTCGGTTTGCAGGCGAAGCCGAAGTCGGACGTCTCAATGTCATCGGTTTCATCTTCCAGCATCCTGCCGCTGCTTGAAGCAATTCCTTCGTCGTGGGAGGGCACATTCGGGACAGGGATGGACCATATCAATCATCGGCCCTGCAAAGTGCTCACGGCACGGCCGAGGTTCAGCAGTCCGGGCAAGTCACTGCTGCCGCAGAAGGAAGAGAAGGCCGGTGGCTTGCTGGGGAGCTGGGTCGCCAATTCCGCGCTTTGCTCGCTTCTGATTGACTCGAGAAGACATTCGTTGGGGTTTCGGGTAGTCTTTCGCTCCTGAAGCTGTCGCCTCCGCCTGAGGTTGTCAGTCCCAAGACGGCTGAGGATCGCGCCGCCCCAGCTGCAAAGCTCAAGGCTGAGCTGCCCGAAGAGCCGCAGAAGCCCGTGGAAGGAACGGAGCAAAGCACAGCGGTGCCGCTCCCGGCGAGCCCCAACCCGTGCAAGAAGCTCATCCCGAGCCTCTCCCCAGCCCTTTGGTCGCCAATGCACCGGCGTTGGACATGCCAGAAGGCCCTCCAGCCGGAGCCCGCACAGACCGCGCAGACCGTGCAGCCCTCCCAGCCGGCAGAGAGTTTGCAGCCCGCAGCCACTGCTACCACGGATGAGACAGAGACCAAAGCACAAGTGGAAGAGAAACCACAGCGCACTCCACCAGTGTTAAGCCTTTGCAGCCCACCTCCAGCACTCTGGTCTCCACTGCATCGCAAGTGGTGCGGTGCCGTGCTGAAAATGCAGCTTGCACAGGTTCCAACACTGCTCGTGAAAAAGGCAGCGGCAGTGCCCAATCCCAAGACCCTGCTTTCTCTGGAGAGCGAGACTCTCTTGGAGAAGACGCACACCCCCGAGCTGGTCGACGTGAAGACGCAGGCCGAGCCTGAGCCTCCCCTTCCCCTGGCCTTAAAGGCCCCAGCCCCAGCCCCAGCTTCCATGCCCGACCTTCCAGCTCGCATCAGTTTTTCTTCTGCCCCGGCGCTCTACTCCAAGTGGCACGGCCGATGGACAGGGTGCTTGCCCGAGCCTGCCAAGCTCGGGGCCTAGGGCCTAGGGCCTAGAGCTTCACAGCTGGGAGCCCAGACAAAGCTTCGATGCTCAGTGCTCGTAGACGCTCGTAGACGCTCGTAGTAACGTAGTAGATTTGGGGATCCTGAGCTCGAGCCTCCGAGGTCGCAGAGCCGTTGCAACGGTGATTTGCTGCCTCAAGCGCATGAGAGCCTTGTACAGAGCTGGGATTGCAGACCCGTCTTCCCCACAGATGCGACTGCCCTTGTCTGTGCCCTCGATACCGACTTGTCGAAGCAAAATCTGCAATCGCTTGGAATGCTATCAGAGACTGCTGCTGCCCCTTGCAGCCTGGTGCCCTCTTTGCCACAGGCAAGGATGGGAATTGGCATCCGATATGCCAATGTCATGTGAAGACGGAGCTTTGCATCATCAGGTGTCTCGCTCAGGTGCAGCAAGCGGTCTTGATCCCTTTCTTAGTCCATCTCTGCCCCCTCTTCGGATTTGCACGGATTGCACATCGATGGCTTGCAAGCTTCTCATAATTACTCGTAGCTTCTCTACAGGCTAACGGCCTCCACGAAGATGGGCATATCTCCTTTTTTCGCCTGCAGTTCGCAGGGTCCACAGCTGGGGCTCTGCGACTCGCAGGCGGCCTCGCAGGCTCCCGAAAAGCTGGCCTGGCCTTAGACACTCGGCGCGACACCGAAACGGGACAGTGCCTGCCAAAGGTCCATCCGGAGGGCCGAACAAGCTGCTCTCCGGGCAGGGCCCTTGCACAAGACAGCAGAAAGAAGGGAAGAAGGATGAAGAAGGTTAAAGAAAACTGAGGAAGGGTGTAGGGAGCTCTGGCCCAGACTCTTCCCTTCGGCGTGACCCCATACGCTTCTCAGGGCCGGGCCCAAACCCGTGTCGCTCTGTGGAGCCGCCGCATTTAAGAAAGCGGCCCCCCGAGATCGGAGTGCCGACTGCTTTTGAAACGTGTTGAAGTGGCATGACATGTTCGATTTCGATCCAGATGCCTTAGACGCCGGCCTCGGCTTCGTAACCGAAGCGAAGCTCTTCATGTTCGCATGCCGCCGCCGTCTGCCATTTCACTTGTGTCGAGTTCGATCTGCAGCCGCTAGCAGGCAGCAATTCCGACCTCTCCCGAGCCCGAAGCGAAAATATTTGTGCCGTGAAATCGTGAGCACCTGTAGAGGCTTTTTCTAATGACAAGACTAAGAGCATCTGCAAATTCCCACAGCCCGTGCCGGCCTTCAAGCGCATGCCAAAGCCTTTAAACCAAGCCTAGCCTTTAGCCATCTTAGCCTTAGAGTGCCAGCGTCTTCTTTTGAGATGGTGACGGAGGTGGACAGCCAGGGCCCTCGGATAGCCCAGAGCCTTGAGGACTTGAGGACCTAGAGGGCCTAGAGCCTGGGAACTCGCTGAGGTACGGGTGCTCCAGGACCCGGCACCGTGCTGGAGGTCGTCGGGGCACCCGGTCAGCACCCGCATCACCAGCACCTGTCATGTCAGCTTCGGCCATGAACCATGAACGTCTACAAAAAAAGTCTGCTCACTCTGGCAAGATGAAGGGCGAGGGCAGTAAGGCCAGCATTCATGTTGCCCTTGCATCAGGAACGGTACTGCAGTGGCAACTGTGTTGCACACTACTGTGGCGGAGATTTCAGACCTTGTGCTGGAGAGGGCGGAGTGAAGGGGAGTTCGACTTGCCATCCAAGGGGGACTGCGCGACTGGACATCTAACAAAGACGCGTGGACATCGGACAAACACTCCACAACATCAACAATGACATCTAAAATCATTTCACGACATCGAAACCGTAGTCAGACATTGGAAAAGTCTTCATGACATCGATAAACGAAGGCGTCCGTCCGTCGACATCTAAAAACATCGTGAGATCGAAACCGCAGCGGACATAGAAAGAAGACTTCATGACATCGGTAAACGAAGGCCGTGTGCACCGTCCGTCCGTCCGTCCGATTCTGGCTCTCCCAGCGCAAGCCTTTGACCGAACACCGCAGACCCACATTCTGAAGCCCTGCTGAACCCCGGGCCCCCACCCCAAGCCTTCGAGCCCAACCCGCAAACCCCTCAAAGCAGACCAAGCTCGAACCCAGTGGCGCCAGCACGGAGCTTCTAGGAAAGACGACAAACCCCCAAGGAGTATAGCCAGCAGGAAGCTTCTGCCAAAGACGAAACCTTTGGCCGAAGACTAAAACCCTAAACAGTAAACCGAGCGCGAAGCTTCTGCGAAAGACGACAAACCCTAAGGAGGGAACCTCGCAGGAACCTTTCTCCGAAGACGAAAACTCCAAGGAGTAAACCCCTCAGGAACCTCTGGCCGAAGACGAAAACCCTAAGGAGTAAACCCAGCACGAAGCTTCGAGGAAAGGCGAGAAACCCTGAGGAGTGAACCCCGCAGGAACCTGTGGCCGAGGACGAAGACACTATGGAGTAAACCCGGCACGAAGCTTCTACGAAGGACAAAAGCCCCAAGGAGTAAACCCCTCGGGAACCTTTGGCCGAAGACGATTACCCTAAGCAGTAAACCCCGCACGAAGCTTTTGCGAAAGACAACAAACCCTAAGGAGTGAATCCCGCAGGAACCTTACGAAAATGCTAAGAAGTTAAAGGCCGTAACACAAAGGCCGTGAGCAGCTGCAGAGCGCTGTGAAAGAGTTTTTTTGCAATACTCGTGCTTTTGCAGCTCTGAAGTCCCACGGGGACGTCGTCATAAGGGGTCATGCTACTGGATAGCACGAACGTCGCGGACACACGGCGCTGTTGGCACCACGCTACTGCCTTGAAGACTGAGGGACAGGTCCTGACCTGGGGTCCGTTGGCGCAGGGCGGTGGACACAATCATGGAGTGGAGGAGCGGCTGCAGAGTGGTGTTTTCGAGATTTGTGCGACTGCATCTGCTTTTGCAGCTGTGAAGCTGCACGATGTGGTGACCTGGGGCAACATCTCGATGCCCGTGCGGCAAGGTTGCTGGAGGCACAGAAAGGTACAGGAAAGAAAGGAACGGTCAAGGATGAAGCTGGAAAGGGCAAAGAGGAATTCGGCCCGAAAGAACAACACGAGAGGATCATTCGTGGATGAAGCGTGGAAGGGCACAGGCAAATTTGGCTTTGGAGAAATGCACGGTTTTGGCACGCGTGCCGTTAGCCGAACACCGGTGGACACGTTAAGCGAAGACCTGAAACCCTGAACGATTCGCAGGCTGTATAGCCGACCAAACCCGCACCACGTACCTTTGACAGTTTTCCTCGCATGCACCAAGACAAGAAGAGGCAAAATCCAGGTTTAGAGTGAAAGGAGCGCCCTCGCCCCGAGGCGACATCGCTTTCAGAGCGCATGGGCGGCCAAGTGCCACTGGCAATGATCGCCTTGGACCCACAGGCGAAATTTAATCATCCGGTGCATATTGTAATCTGCATTGCTCTGTCACGAGGCTGCATCCGAGGCTTCAAGTAGCACCTGTGGAGAAATCCCAAGCCCCGATCTGATGAGAGGTGCTCGAGTATGGCCGTGCTCTTCTTGACAAGAAGGAGATTAGGTTTGATGGGGCTTCCAGTGCGAACGTTGAGATTTTGCCCTTACCCAGAACCCATGTTTGGGTTCCAAAAGCCGTTGCAAGCCTGTCATGCATTCTGTCGCCTGCGAAAGCAGATGGACCTCTGTTGCATGAGTCAGTTCCCCGTTGGTACTCATCCCCGGTTCTGTCTGTTGTGTTCGTGCTCACTTGGAAGCCTTTGGAGGAGAATTTGGGCCCCAGCAAGATCTCCTTGCGGCAGATCCTGGCTGATGTTCTTGCAGGTGGGAGGGAGTGTGGATTCAGGAAAGTTGGCACGCGGTTTTGCACCTCACACTGCTCGCGTCCTGAAAGTCCAGTTTGCGCCTCAGGTGCCGGCGAGGATCCCAAGCTTCTGATCGAAGATGCGGAGCCCTTTCCGATGGTGCGCTTGTACTCGTGCATCGTGTATTAGCTGCTTGTTCGAACACGCACATGCGCACAAAGCTTTTGTGTAAGTCTGTTGCTCAAGCGTGTGTTGAACTGGTGCTCAAAATACAAGCTAACAGGACGAAGGACATGAAAAACATCACAACGTCTACACACTGAGATACTGCGATACCACGCAGCTTTGCAGTTTAAGTTCAGTAGAAGCTTGTGCGATGCGTTTGAGTTTGTCTACACTGCCGGTCAGGGCGCAGCAGGACAGAACTCCTCGAGACATGGCATGCCCCCTACGCCCTAAGTCCCAGGTTGCTGATGTCTCCTCTGTTTCTCAAACCTTGGGCTGATGGGCTTGGGGCTCCGGGGCAGACAATCACAGGGTCTGCAATTTGTACCCACAGGATGCGTGCCCTGGGAAAGTCCGCACGCGCGTCGGCGCCGCTGGTTCAGCTGGAGCTGCAAAGAGCGCGCAGCATCAAAAGGGTGCTGGCTGCAGTGGGTCGCTGAGCAGCCTTGGTAGACCGACACTTATGTGAGGCCTTCAGCAGGAGACCTTCTGTTGTTCCTGTTGCGAGGGTTGATGATGTCATGCCTTGGTGCATATCCAGAAACCCTCAGGCAAGTTCGACAGGTTGTAGGGTAACTGACCGCAGACAGCGCTGGCCGAGACAAGCACTTCCATATCCTCGATGCCGGTCACGTGAGTCTGGCACTGCAGAAGCTCGCGGCTCTGCGACTTGGTTAAAAGGCTCAAAGGTCGTCGTGTGGGCATGGAGGGATAGAGAAGGCGCGGCCATTGCTGTGGCTATATGCTGTATGCTGTCCTGCAGTGAGAAAACTCCGAGGCCCAAGGAAAACTCTGAGAGCATCGAGCGCGAGCTCCTGGATCTCCTGTCCTTCTGGCTCGAAGTTTACGACAGTTTTTCTCCCCATGTTACATGGGGCATCATGGGGCGCACGGCCACAAGGCTTCACTTGACCTGTCTTGGCTACTCGAGGCGACTAGTGGAGCACCATGCCGCCCAGCTGCCAGACAAGGCTTTGCGGCTTTCCTTTTGGGCTTGTCTCTGAGAAAGATGTTCTCTTGTCCGGAGCACACTTGTGCATAGAGGTTCGAAGCTGCCTTGACCCCGAGACCTGAGCTCAACAGTTTTATTGCCCCCTACCCACAGGAACTCCTGCGCTTGGCCAGGAGCACTCGGGTTCTTGTTTTTGAGTGCATTGGGTGAATGGTGGAAAGGGGCGGACAGCGCATAAGGCGTTGAGTTCAGGGTTTTCGTTGGTTTGGCGCAGGTGTTGCCCTTGCGTGTTCTACTACCGACTTGTTAGACGCAGTCCAGATGTTCGCTACACAAGCGCTCGCTAACACATCTTCCCACGCATTGTTTTGGGCCTGGTGCGCGTTAATATTCATTCATGCTCAGATGTGGGTTTCGATGCACGGTGAGGGACCGCAACACTCTCAACTCGGGCCCACACTCTGAGACTGCACTCCAAGCCGCCCTCGCAAAATGAGTCCGAGGAGCCTCGCAGGCTTGGCCCGCCCCGAGAATCCGGCCTGGCAGGCCATCGCCACCACGGTCACGGAGAGGCCCGCGGAGGGAAAGCTCGCGGTCGAAAGCAGCTCCACATCGCTCGGAGGATCCCGCGCCTCGGCACGGACCTGGCGCCGCTGCTCGCTGCCCTGGCGGCCGCGCGGAGCACCGCGGCAGAGGCTCCCGCGGCTGCGCTGCGGCTCAGAAGCTCAGTTCTGGCCTTAAGGTGCCTTCGGTCACCGAGGCCTTCCGAGCAGCCGAGCAGCCAGAGGCGGGGATCCGGAACTCCGGGACGTTGGCTAAGAACGACACTCGGTGCTCCAAGCGAAGACGTCTTGCGTTGAGTGACGGTATGGCAGGTCGTGGCCTCAATGTCAGACGCCACACTGGCTGGGGCATCTTAGCAGTCCATAGACATGCATGTACACCCACACCCGCACCTGCGGACTCTGCCTGTCACTCTCAGTCTCACTCTCACCCTCACTCTCTTTGGGTTCTTTGGTCTAGTCGGGATGATCTGTTCGGAAGCCGCACCATTGAAGCAGCAGCCTGGCAGTGTGGCACAACATTTGCTTGAAAAAAGGCGCAGCAGATGTACGTCTCAAAAAAATATGTACATGAGCTCTTCGGCTCCCTTAACCCCCAGTAAAAAACCCCACGCAAATGAGCTGGATTCCCCTTGGCTGGATTTGAGGTAGAAGAACTCCAGGGTCAGGCTGAGTTGGAAGATGCATGGCATTGAGCCATCTTGACATTCTTAGGTTGAACCCATGGGCCCCTAACATGGGCCCTTAGGGGATTCTAGGGTCCCTTAAGGGTATATATAAGGTACATAGTAGGTATATTAGGGTCCCAGGGTTAAGGGCCCATACTAGGGGCCCATGGGTTCTACCTTAGAGACATGAGATCGTGAATGCATCGCCAGTGTCACAGAGTCTCGGAGCATTTTAGCTCATGACCTCCTGCAGCGTCCTTACATTTCTTCCCAGCTCCATCCCGGCGAGGTCCTCTCCGCCATGGTTCTCGTGGCTTTGCAGCAGTCGAGTTCTTTTGCAGTAGAAACATTGGTTGACCTGCCAGGCTTGGCAACTTGAGGTTCGATGTCATCTACGTTAGCTCAGTGCCACAATGCCTCTTCGACCCCTGTGCTGTTATCTGTTTGCCTCCCACAACCGTCAGCCGAGCAACGGGTTTCATCAGCGCGGAAAGCACGCTGGTGCAGATCCCCCGAAAGGCTCAGACCCCTAGAAGCAGAAGACCTAACAAGCTCAACCCAGCCCTCCACAAGTCCACAAGGCTCGGCAACCGCCTGCCAGCAGTGTGCTGCTTGAGGCTTGCCACGTGACCACGCGTGAGTCGAGAGAACAGGACATGCAGAAGGGTGAAGTTTAGGCGGTTCAGCCTCAAGGGTTTCGGCCCAGGCAGTCACGGCCCGGACTCCGAATTTCGAAGAGGCAACGCTGCGCCAGGTCGGGGAAGGGGGGGTTAAGATGCAGAACCCAAGCTGACTGCAGACTCACTTTCTTGTCCTTGTCCTACCAGGTGTCCGCTGCCCTGGCCAACTTGGGACCCGCCGGGGCTCTCTCGGTGGTGCCCGGGCAGAGGAACAAGGGAACAAGATGGAACAAGGGTCCTGCAAGTCTAACGTCTAAAGCTCGTCCGAAGCGTTCTTCGTGCTCGCAAGCAAAGGATAGCGGGGGAAGTCGCTCCCTTACGCTAGTGGAGTTTGAGTTCCTACGTAGCAACAAAATCTTCAGCGCAGAACCAGTGAGGCAGCAGCATCAGCGGCAGAACAAGACAGGTCCGAGACAGCCAAGACTGACAGACGTCGCAGCAGGACTCCTGACGAGGTTGAGTTGGCATGACAGGCCATGGATGGGCAGAATCTCCTCGATTTGAAGTAGCCAAGCCTAACAGATTCTGCAAAAACAGGACAGCGAGCTTGAACAAACTGAATCACTCCCCTTGCAGCGTTTGACATAGTAAACTCATAAGTACATCTAGTCTGATGGACAAAATCGGAGGGAGCAGGAATCTCGCTTGCCCAGGCCCGACTCATGGAGGACCTGGAGCTGCGAAAACCGCAGAATCTCGAGACCTCCACGCAGATCGCCCTTCTCTGGGCCTGTGCCCGCGCGCCTGCACTGGATGCATGTGGCGGTGAGCGAATGTGCCGAATGGCGGATGAGGTGTCTGGGCTGCCTCTGGCCAAAGCGCAACAGTTGACAGGCTTCCCAAGGCTTCCACTCTCCAGAGGCCCAAAGCTCTCCGTGGGTTCAGCAGAGACCTTGCAGGTTGGCCCCAGGCTGTCCGAGGCCACGTCTGCGGAGCTTTCTCGGCTGTCTTGGGAATCTCAGCTGCGGTGGACCGGTGGAGGGGGTTCTTCCGGTTCCGGTAAAGCCACGGCCGACCTCCAAGGCGCTCGTGCAGGGCCGGCGACACTTCGGCCCGGAACCCAGTCCATCCGTGGGCTGAACGTGGTGCACTCCACCAGTCAGCGGAAACTGCTTTCGGCCAAAGCTCGGCCGTGATGGTGACAGTGATCTTGGATTTGCATGTCATTTGCCCATGCCAAAACCAAGACAGTAGCATGCCTTGGCAGTAGCTTCACAGCCACTCCGACCACACTGAGGCACAGTGGGGGTTTCACTTCTGGAGGCCGGATCTGCTAGCTATTCATCTTCCATGAAGGCAGACTGAAGTCTTGGTAACTCTGTGATCCCGAAGGAACTCTGCTAGGCATTGTGTGACTGGTAGAAGCTGGAAAGCTCTGGCAGGCAGCCCTCACCGAGGCCCGATTCTGTCTTTGACTTTGGGGGCGAGGTCTTGGATCACGAAAGCCGAGATGCGAGGTGCGCAGGCGCCTTGGGGAGTTTAACAGCTCCCAGCTTTCCACCGTGCTCTGGGCTGCAGCGGAGGTCGCTGTTCAGGCGCACGGGAATAGCAGAAAGTCAACCGGTGGGTCTTACTCTGGCTTCACGTCCCTTGTATGCTCTCGCATTCCTGCACTCATCGGGATCGTGAGCAACCCAAAGCCTCGCATCTTCGCCAAGTGTGGGGCCTTTTGGGAGTTGAGGGTGGGGCGGAGGGAAGACGACTTTGGTCGGAAACGCACACCGCGCCTAGGCGAGTGCCTTGGAAGCAGGGAAGCCTCGTTGCTTCCATGCCCTTGACTCCTTGACTCTGAAAGCCGGGGAGGCAGACACAGTTCTCCCGGCTGCCGCGCGGCTCAGCTCCTTGGGTCTGGCCGAGCTGCCAGAGGCCTCTATTCGGATTCTATTCGGGTTTCGAGAGGCTCAGGCTTGTACGGGTAAGACTATCTGTCGCATAGTGGCATGCAAGCAAGGTCCTTGCTAGCAGGCGTGGTGAATCAAGTGTTGCAGCCTCCTCTCCAAAGTCTCACTTGGTGGCATCACCGCAGGCATCGCTGGCCTCCTTGACGGTTTCAGTGGCCAAGCTGGGATTGGTCACTCAGGAGGTGGCGGGCAGGGGTGGCAATCCCGTCCGGAAGCTTGAAGATTTGAAGCATTCTGAAGCCCTCGTGCAGGGCACTTCGCTGCTTGCGTTGGCAGCTGAGGAGGTTAAGCACCTCGGCTTGAGGTCCAACAGCCAGATTCAGGAATGCCTTCGCGCACCGTGCACGCGAACACTTCACACACCCACAGCATGCATCTCAGTGCCGTGTGCAGCTTGTGAGCTCGTGTCAGCTCCAGTCGTGTTGCGGAGTGCTTGCTTGGTGTGTAAGTGTTGCTCTCGGAGCACGATTTCTGTGGAATTCGGACTTTGCCTCGCTGGATATGTCCGCGGAGCAGATTGTGATATCATGATGCACGGCTTTTGGTTGTTGCGGTAGTTGCATTTCTTGTGACACCAGTTTCAGCAGTGTTTGCAGAAGCAGTGGAACCATGCCGGGCAAAACTCGCATGACAGAAGTGTAAACTGTGCTTCGTGACCCCGTTTCAACCATGCGCTTGCCTTCCTTCGTTACGGCAAGCGGCTATCGCAACTACAAAGCTTCCGCATTATGACCCACGCCACCCAGAATGGACACGGCCGAGGCTTCGATGTGACAACCAAACGTCGAGAACTCCGCTCTCACCGGCGACTTGCATCTAGCAGCCCAGGCGTTTCAAGCGGTCAAGGCAGCTTCGACTTGCATGCGCAGTGCTTTGAGGTGTGGGTTGTGGGGGCCAAGCTTGTAGCATGATGTAGCATGTTGGAAGCATCGCCGCTTTGATCCACCCTGTCTCTTAGGCGACGCTCTCCTCCGTTCTCTGGGGCCTGGCCGAGCTGCTGCCAGAAGATGGGCAGAGCAGCTTGTCGTGAAGGAAAGAAGCTAGAGTCGTAGCAGCGAGCAGCCAGGAGCCGGGTTTACGGGATGCCTCCGTTCCTCTCCCATTTGCAGGGCTGCTGTCTGCCTTGGAGCCGACGATTCTTGCGCAGCTGACGTGGGGCGGGGGCCTGACTGGAGTGTTGGCCTTTCCGGCCATCAGTTCTTCGGAGACAGCTGCAACCGAAGCGGCAACTGGAAGAAGAGGAACGACCCCAGACATTACCCATACCGGTTCTTCACGAACTCGGAGTATTCGCAAGCCGTCTAGAACGTACACGGCAGAGAACCGCTTCAGTCAGGACAGTTGAACTTACCAGTTGCTGTGGGGAACGACTGCGAGCTCCAGAAGGAACAACAAGCAGTCCTCGTTGCATGCTGCGTGTCTGTTCAGATACATTCCGAATATCAGCTGCAAAGCAGAAGAGGTGCAGCAAAACCTTTCTCGAACATCCTTGCGGACTCATTGAAGCCTCATCTGAGTTAGACGGTTAGATGCAGATTGAGGCCACTTTGGGCCAAAGCATCTCGCTCGCTTGGCCCATGCAGCTGCCAGCCTCCCCGGCCCTTCCGCAGCGCTGCGGGAGGCAAAGGAGAGACGAAAGCCTGGCTACAGGTTTGAGTTTGTTGTCGCTTCCGTCTCATGACTCTGATTCCACAAACTTGGACGGAAAGCCGCCCGGCGCCGGCGCATGGGAAAAGCTCGGAGCACTAAAACCTTTGGAACGAAGCGAGGCTCTGATC
The DNA here is from genome assembly GCA_905221635.1 of Symbiodinium sp. CCMP2456. Taxonomy (NCBI): domain Eukaryota; class Dinophyceae; order Suessiales; family Symbiodiniaceae; genus Symbiodinium; species Symbiodinium sp. CCMP2456. The sequence continues at coordinate 130,594 of CAJNDV010028002.1, read as the reverse complement.
GCCAGTGCGGTGCGTGTGGCTCCGGGAGACTTTGAGCCTGGGGCCGCTCGGTCTGAGAGTCTAGTCGAGAGTAAAAAAAGAGATCTAGAGTTAAAGAACCCAGTGTGGGCTCCGGCTCAGAGCCTCTGAAGGGCTTTGAAGGGCGGCCTCCAGGACCTGGCGAAGCTCGGACAGTCCTTCGCGAAGCTGCAGCTTCGCGCCGACTACTGCCGGGACCCGGAGAAGAGACGGAGAGCGCCTTTGAAGGGGAAGGGGCCGGAGAGGCATTCTGAAGCCACTCGAGGATGACATCACCGAGTCGAAGCAAGGTCGTTAGCATCTGCCTGCTTCAGACCTGGGGAAGTCGTTATATGAGTCTATATGCATGTGATCTGATTTACACTGGGATTTCAGCTGTAGGAATGGCTGCACGAATGGCTGCACGAGTGCCAGAAGCAACAACAACAGATTCCGGGCCTGTGGTCATGTCCTGCACCCCCAGTGGCATCTGGATGCACCGCTCATTTTGCTGACAATCTCGTTCAAGAGACGTGGTATCTGTTCACATTAAAAACCCACCAAAGCAAGCCCATCGGAGCGACTCCTTGTTTGCCACCCGGTGCCTCTCCGTTCTGCAGGCTTGCAGTCATTCGGGCCTCGTATTCCCAGCAACATTTGGTGTCTGCGTGCCCTGTTCGACCCGAGTTGCAGGACCTGGCGGAAGCAAGTCGGAGCCCACGTGGCGGAATGGAAAAGAAGTGCTTGCACCAGTGGCCATCTCGGCTGTGTGCTTTCTGCTCCTGGGGTGTTTGACTGTAGCCATGCTGCACGATGCAATCGCCGGTCCTTGCAGGCATCGGACTAGTATCACCAAAAGATTGGACTCCCGGACTGAAATCCCCTGTGCATGTCTCAGCCTGCACTGCCTTGCTAGCCGAGCGGTGAAGGTGAAGCTGATCCGAGATGGCTCAGGCACCTGGTCAGGGGTTCATGCAGCGTGTCGATGCTGGACGGGAGTGTCGAGTGGGTTAAGGGTGCGCAGCAAGGGTCGACTCGGGCATGTGGTGTCGCATCCAGCTTGCAATCTCTACCTGCTCTGGAAAGCTCGGGAAGAGCGGATGACCTGGTGTTGTGTCCAGCTGCCTTCCATGTTCAAGAGCCACATGATCGTCGTTGACAACCCATTGAACCCCTTGGTGCAACCACCTACATCTCCCCGGCTTCATGCAGTCCAGGGCCCAATGTGCTGACGCCATGTCACTGTCACGTCAGATCAAGCGCAGGCCTGATCGCAGCAAAGATGCCTCCCAAGCGTAACCCCGCAAAGCCACGCCGGAGCCACAAGCCGCGGCCGCATGCACCGAGCGGGGTAGCTTTCGGGGGCCTGCCCGCGCCCCAAAGCGCCGGGCTCCGATTTGGGAGCTTGGGTTTACATGGCTCTTGTCGGACTGTTGGTGTAAATTTCGCGCGGGTTAACCCTAAACCCTAAACCCTAAACCCTAAACCCTAAACCCTAAACCCTAAACCGTCCAAGTATGCATGCATCTCTGGGATGTAGTTGCCTGAATCAAGTTCGTTGCATGTGGGGCTTGCTGTCTTTCAACATGCAGGGGTGCAACGCTGGTTTTTTCCATGTCCCGCGTTTGATCTCGATGCCCGTGTGTCTGAGGCACCGCTGACGCTTCAGCGCTGCAATGGGTGTCGCCATCTGGGTTGGCACATCATCTGGGCTCTTGAAATCTCTGCGATTTGAGGTTCAGAGGACTTGTGCCGGCTTCTGACACTGCATCGGTGATCCTTGGTGATCCTGGATAGCTACCCGTGAACTTGTTTGCACCAGCAAAGGTCTGGATGGCAAGTGCTTTGGATTGGGGAAGGTGTGAGTCGGGGAAAACCTGCCAGGTGCGAACTGCAGCCGCTTCCATGGCGGAGATGCAGGCTTCGGGAAGCGGCCCTACCGGTAACACCCGTACGTACAAGCACTAGAAGCAGCTTGGGCTACCCAGAAGGTATGCCACGGCGTCGGCACATTAGGAATAACAATTGGAAATGCAGCTGCGGTGTCAGTTGACGGCTCCCTTGGGGCGACAGCAGGGCGGCAACAGCAAAGCAACTTACCAGCTCCTTTTGGCGGCAGTTGAAGTGCGAGCAGAGTCTTCCAAGCCGGCTCCAGCAGGGAACTGAGGAACAAAGAGAAGGGCGCCACTGCGAAAGAATCATCATCATCGTCATCGTGATCGTCATCGTCGTCATCATCGTCATCGTCATCATCACCACCATCATCATCACCACCGTCATCACCATCACCATCACCACCATCATCATCATCATCATCATCATCATCACGATCACCATCATCATCATCATCATCATCATTATCATCATCATAATCATCATCATGAGTACCGTCGCAATCACCATCATGTACGAAGCAGGGGCCAATTTTGCACAACAGCTTTCGGTTTAGGGTGAGTTTCAGGTA